>MJUU01012637.1:271347-310318 GCA_002080025.1 Modiolus philippinarum | reverse complement strand
TCTTACACTTTGAATTTGCATTCTTATATGGCGCTCTGTATATGCTGTATAAGTAAAGTCATACTAAAACTACAATAAACTATAAGTGGCATATGCACAAAAATACTTATAATCACATTTTAGATGTTAGTTTTATTTCAACAAAGCATTCAGTCCTAGCTCTCTAAGGAGAATTTTTTTTAGCTATTCCTTCAAACAGAAGTGCTTGTTAGAGTTTTTGCAGTATTGAACACTGCAAAACAAATTTCAGCACGAGTGGTAATTTTTTTTCAATCTAATGACATCATAACCAAAATCGAAAAGTCAAGTTTGTAATCAGTGTCTTTTCCGGAATGTCCAGTTTGTAAGCAGTGTCGTTTTAAAAGTCAAACTTAAGATTTTAAGGAAGAACAAAGGCATGAATTTCATAAACTAGAGGCTCACATGAGCCTGTATCGCTCACCTGGTGACTGGTTTTATTCATTGTCACCAACAGACCACCCATTCATACTATAAATCAGTTCAGCAGATGTTACATTTTCATTCTTGGATGAGGTACAAACTAAAAATCACAAACTTTGGAAGGGATCACCCAAAGACAATTGTAACCAAGTTTGGTTCCAATTGGCTCAGTAGGTTCAGAGGAGAAGACATTTGAATGCATTTCCCGTAGAGTCCCTATGTTAAACTATGTTCCATGCTGGCGGCCATCTTGAATGAGGTATGAACATAAAAATCACAAACTTTGAAGGAAAACATCTAAAGACTATTGTGACCAAGTCTGGTTCCAATTTGCTCAGTAGGTTCAGAGGAGAAGATATTTGAATGCATTTCCCATAGGGTCCCTATGTTATACTGTGCTAAACGCTGGCAGCCATCTTGGATGAGGTACAAACGTAAAAATCACAAACTTTAAAGGGGACCACCCAAGGACTACTGTGACAAAATTTGGTCCCCATTGACTCAGTGGTTTCAGAGGAGAAGATCTTTGAATGCATTTCCTATAGGGTCCTATGTTAAATTATCTTCCCCCGCTGGCGGCCATCTTGGATGAGAAGCAAACCTGCTGGACATATGTAGAAATTGTAGTTCTGGAAAACCTCAACACTTTTGCAATTCACATTTAACCTTTATCTCAAACAGTTTTTGAAATAAAAATAAAAACGTTACAAAATTGTGAAAATTCAAAGAAAAAGCGGCAAAACTCCTATGTGGGTTGTCAGATTTTCTTCAAAATTGCAGGAAATGTAGATCTTACTATGCTGACCATATTTGTAATACAAACTTTACTTCTATCTTCTACCATTTTCAATATATAAGACTAAAAGTAACGAAAAACTGAAAATTTTACGGAAAAGGGGCAATAACTCCAAGACGGGTACATGGATATTCTCCAAAATTACACGGCAGGTAGATCTCATCATGCTGATCATTCTTACTCCATGTCAGAATTTTGATATCTGTAATGGTTTTCAAGTAATTTGCAAAAAACGGCAATTTACCCCTATGTTCTATTTTTAGTAACAGCGGCCATGTTGTTTGGTCTACGGACATAAAAATCACAAACTTGAAAGAGCATACCCTGGTGATGATTCAGGCTAAGTTTGGTTAGTATTGGCTCAGCAGTTTCAGAGGAGATCTTTGAATAAAAGTTAACGGACGGACGGACGACGGACGGACGGACGACGGACGCCGAGTGATGGCAAAAGCTCACATGGCTTTTGGCCAGGTGAGCTAATAAAATGCAGTGAATTCTAGTGCCGAACTGCTGTTCAGTGTTTGCTTGCTTGTGACGTCGCTGTTTTGAACAGATATACTTCTCAACAAAAGGAACGATACACAGATTTTATCACAGATATAATTTTACTTTTTAGCAGAGAACCATAACTCGTAGACAAAATGTAATTTCTGTACATAGGAATTAACATTATGCCCTAAAATGTCTCTTACAATTTATGAACCATCTCCGGTCACGGTCAAGGTCAAAAACTTGAATTTCTGTTTGCAGTCGTAAATAGTGAATATATCCACATTTTATTTTTACCAAACCATCACATTTTCGAACCAGTTGACTTCAGGCCTCTGTTGTTATGTTGACAATGATTTTTTCAGGCCTTTTTTTCATTTTCAACTACCGTTCTCATAATTGTTAAGGTGAGACGTTACTAAATGAACGTCACGGTAAGAGTTACCTCCCTCCGATTGCGTTCGAACACTGTAGACGTAAAAAAAGGTGACATGGCAAGATCAGCATTTCATTCAACAGAAAGGAAATAATGGCTAATCCTGAGATACATGTAAAAGAAAATTATGTCAAAATTTAAAATTGTTGTTTGCAATGGCTTTTTGTGTTGGTTGTTGGTTGTTAAAATAAAAGTAATATGTACAGCTATGGGAAAAGGTCAGTTCTCAATTGAAACTTCTATTTGTACGTGTTAGCATTATGCAAAAACGATTACTATTTCAGAAATTAATTAGAAATCATTTCTGGTCCAATTTCGTTCCTTTATAATTTTCTTTCACAATTTTTTTACAGTATTTTTTCACGGTTTTGTTTTGATGTGTTTTAATGATAACAATGAAGAAAAACTTTGCTGCAGACGGAACATTGCAATATTGAAACGGAGCTCGTCCCGATTTTTTTTTATTTCCAGTCGGAATATCTACCAATCCTCGACATGCTTTCTGAAAATTCGCGGTCCCGGTAAAGTTCGGAAATTTTACATTTTGAAAGTGTTTACCAAGGCATGGACTGTTAAATTTTGGAATGAGCTTGGAGCTTGGATTTTCACACGAGACAAATTTTTATTACTATTTTTTTCCCGATAAACACTCTTATTGAGCAAGGCTTACTTTTTCTTATGGACATTGTGCATTATTTTTTAACGCAAAACTGAAGGCCAGATTTTTTTTCTGCAGACGGAACATTGCAATAATTGTTTTTTCAATTCCAGTCCCCTTTTGAAAATTAAATGGTCCGTTCCTTTAAAACGTCTTGTCTGTAAATGAATTCGTATAATTGTTAGTCGTTGTATTTTTATACAAATGTATATGAATCCACAAAAACATGTCTAATTGTAATACCTTTGTTTTCTTTTCATGAATTCGAATACATCGTGAGTCTATTTATATCTTACTGACATATAGATGAAAAAACGAAAACAACCGGGATGCAGTTTTATTGTGTATCTATGTTTGTCCTTTGTATGTAGAAAGGAATCTTATCCACTAATATTGTCATTTACGAAATTTCCATGTCCAAAGAATAGCGAATTTCGATTGATGCCAATCTTCTATTGCAGCTGTGCTTTCTTGAAAGTAGTAAGCACAGGTGAGATCGTGGGTAAAGTACAGATCGTGCCTGCATGTTAAATTTTTCCGAAGAATGGCATCCGCCGTTTTATCAGCACAAAAAGTGGCGATTTTGGCCTGGAATCATAATAATATGGGACTGACTGGGGCGACATGTCTGTCTTTGCATGAACTACGAAAGCGTATTGATGCCACATAAAGAAAAAAAATATCTCGCAATTATGAGATAATTACCTCAAGATTATGACTTATCATCTCATTATTAAGAAATAATATCTAATAATTATGAGAAAATTATCTCATAATTACGAGACATTTTTTCTTCGTGTGGCATCAATACGCTTCTGTTATGTGCTAGCACAAATAAGGTCTGTTCCGCGTACTTGTATGATATAGTACAAAGCAGAACTCCATAAATATCAAACCCATACTTTTTAATTCCTCTCAATATAAAGCAGAAATATTAGTCTTTTGGTGTAAAACAACAAATCTCCCGTCACAGAAAAAATAACGAATTATTCACCAGCTGATCCAGTCATCAAAAAAACGAAGGTTGCAATCCGGTTTTTTGACATTTTTGTCTAAATTCTGCGCGAAATATAAGAAGTTTAAAGGAAAAAGTATAGGGGGTCAAATTCCTGGAATCCTCCCTCCAAATACGCCAATGAAATTATTTTTCAAAAGTTACTGTTTAGAAAGCAATTCATGTCGTCAAATACAAGAGACCGATATTTTGACCCCCCCTTTTCATGTATTGCGACTTGCTTGTATAAATAAGAAAATATATGTATTTAACAACAACAACAAATAAATAAATGAAATAAAATAAAATCGATAGATGATTATCTATCCAGAAAAAAATAGATAGACAAATAAATTAATTCATTAAAGACATTTAGTAGTTTTATCGGGAATTCCAACAAATTAAAGATATTTGCGCAATTCAGTGTAGTTTGCCCTTTTTCTGGAAGGGGAATTATTTTGAAAAAAAATTCTGTTACTGTCATTTTCAATAAAATTATCTTGTCAAAAGTAATAACCGTCTATTCCGGGATTTTACGTTGAATATTATCGTCATTTGCCTCCAATACAAAATTATCGGATATGAAATCTATGCGAAAACGTCACGTTATGCATTGTAACGTCGACATACAACCTTACGTTTAGCATTTTTTACACCTCTTGCAAAAGTTTGCGCTTACATAGAGAAAAAAGATGCTCCATGACATATGGTTTTCTATACATCAATGGATTCGCAATTTTGTCCTCTTCTTCGTGTTAGTTTTTGGACAGTTTGTAATCGCTGCATTTGTAGATATATCGAAAAACGTAACATTTTCAGGTGTGAAACTGGTATTTTTACAATATGTCTTTGTAAAAATGTACCCCAAAGATCACGTTTTCAACGTCAAATATCTTTCATAAGTGATCCATGACCCTTATTAAAAAGTTGATATTCCGATGTAAGTCATTAAGATCCACTTGTGTGCAAAATTTTCACGAGAAAGTAAGACATAGCCATTTAGTAACGTCTCACCTTAAACGCGTGTTAGGCGATATTGAAGTGTGACGTCTCGCGGGACCTGCTGTCGCGTGATTTATCATTTGATGAGAATGTTTGCTTTAGATTAAGCAATAGTCTATAGTTTTTTTTTCGTCTTTTCACATAACAATGAATGTCGAGGGAAAAACCCAAATTGACGGTGTGACCGCGCTAAGTAACTATTCACGTTGATTTTTGATTGAACGGGGCATCAAAATGAGACATTGTGTTCAACTTTTTAGGATGGCAAATTGTTAAAATGACGAAGTGTCCCAATTAGTGACGTCAGACGTTTTAAATCACCCATCAGTAAACGGCGAACTCGATTATCGGGCGAAAAACCACCATTCCGGAGTTAAATCGTATCCGTTTCGGAATTGATTTAGAAATGGCATAAACAAATGCGTTTTGGCGTTGAATACATTAATACACTAAAATAAAAAGTTTATATGCGAAATATAAAAATATTCACAAAATGAACCGTGTATCGTTTCTTTTGTTGAGTAGTATATATATATATATATACCAATCAGTATGCAGCTTACTTACATTTGTGTAATTATGTCTCAAATAACAACGACGTTACTAGGTGATGTTAATCAAAACCAACGAGAACTCAGAGTGGTCCAATAGAAACGTCGAAAAGGTGATAGCACATCATGCATGATGTGCTATTACTAGGCACTCGACCAATGGAATTCCCGTAAAAGCGATACAACTAAATCATATTTCGCTCCAGTTTCAAAGTTTCGTTGTGTACCGAAAACAGAAAAAAAAAATGTTTTGTCTGTAGAGTGGGTTACTGATAAATACTTACCGCCATTTGCGGAAAATGTGAAGGAAGTAGAATTGTAACATTAGTTTAATACCTTATTACACTAGGCAACGATCGCACTACGACTGAAAAAAAGTATAATCGTGGTCCGATCGTAGTAAAGTTGTGGTAGGATCGTAGTAAGGTCTTCATGGTCGTGATGGTCGTGGAACAACTTTTAACATACTAAAAATCGTAGTGCAGTTGTGGTCAAGTCTAGGCGTAGTAAGGTCGCAGTAGAGTTAGAATTGTAGTGAGGTGGTGAAAAAGTCGTTGTAAGGTCTTCATGATCGTGGTAGCGTCTTTGTGAGATGAAAAGTGAGAAGACTGTGCTGCGATAACAGTACGATGCTACTACGATCTAATTACGACCATTCCGATTCTATTACGACTGTTCCACGTCTCTGACACGATCACAGATACGATACAGAAAAAGACCTTGCTCACGACGACTTTACGAATTAACTGTACCACAAAGGAGATAAAATACTTGCAAAATACCACAGCAATTTAAGGCTACCATAATTTGTATGATCATTTGACTGTTGAAAATGAGAAGCGAGACGTAATTCTCGTTGTAGGCGTTCATGTAACCCAAAAAATCATCTTCAGTGAACATGCAACCATCTTTCATACTGGGAAAACTGGACTCCCAGACTGCAGGAGTTTATTGCATTTTGTTTTTATGCAATTTGTTTTGTATTGCTTTATGTGTGTGTATGGTATAAGCCCTTTAGGTCATAAATAAAGATTTATTAATTACTTTCATGTATTACTAAGAGAACGGAGAAAAATGCAGCACATCAATTTGTGGGCTATTACTGTAAAATGTCGTTGAAATACCTCTCCCGTACCATGCCCTCTCACAGGTTTTGGTAATTTGAGGGGAAAGTTGTTGCAACTAGTGAAATTTCTCAAAAATGGATAAATTGTCTGTTGAAGTAATTTTATTAACTGGAGTAAAGATCTTGGTGACACCCTCGTTGAAACGGAAGTAATTAGTTAGGTCGTGATAGATTCATGGTTTCGTCGCAATGGCAGTGTTGTATGGTCGTGATGCAGTCGGAATAGTCTGGGAAATGTCGCAGTAAGAACTTTATGTTCGTAATGAACTCGTGGCTTAGTTGTCATGGAATCTTACTTGTCTTAGTCGTTCCTTATGTGATCGTAGTATTTTCGTTGTAACATCGTAGAAATATTAATATTTTGCATAATGTACCACGACCTCTCCACGGCCATTGAATATTGCAGGTCCTAGTAAGGATTATATGGTCGTGGCGTAGTGTGACAGAGGCAATAAGTACATTTACACCCCCCCCCCCCACACACACACAAAACAAAACAAAAACTGAAAAAACACAAACAAATGACAAGCGTAAACAACTATAGGAAATCGGGACAGCAAGGAATATTACCGGCATTACCAGTCACAAGTCAAAATGAGACAATACGTAGGTGGGAAATGGGACGAGTAGTGCTCGCCGCTAAACCGCCAGCTAGCCAAAGGAGCATAGCCCACAGACACTACAGAAGAATACAAAATCTCCAAATGTCCCAAAGGATTTTGTAAAGAATCATGTACTTCTGGATTTTTTGGGGTCAGTTTCTTACATACTCTTTAGAATGCCAACAGTAATAAGCTGTTTGCAAGATCACACCATATTTCTACACGAAATGTTTATATATTCTATACATTTCTTTAATGAATACAATAATTTTGAAATCTGTTACGTAGATCAAACGCAAACAGATGACTAAAATACAAAAAAATACCGAAATTGCATGAAAACAGAAAATTTCCTTATGCTGTAAACGTGTTTCAAGGAGTTACCTCTCATCAGCAGCATTAAAATCAAATAATATGGAAAGCCATTATCCAAAAGTAGTCAAAAAAGAAGTACTCATTTCCAAAAATATCGAAATAGGAAGCCAAATCCAGTACCAAGGACATCTACCGAGTGCCATACACGGAATGAAGCCTCAGTATTTTTAAGTGTTTAGAATTTTAATAAAACTGTAAATTTCTATAAAACGAAAATTGTAGGGTTTGGATATAAAGAGAACGGTACATGAAATCTACCCACTTAAATGATTGAGCGGTTCCAATGTATTGTATATTTTTTTTCTTTCTCTTTTTAATGAACATGGAAGAAAATTCATACAAAAACTTAAGGTTAAAGAAATGAACAACAGTCTTGAAATTACCACGAGGTATTCAACACTGATCAAGCCCTAATACCTTAAAGTAAGTTCAAGACGGCCACCTTGCATCGGTTTGAGTTGTAATTCACACTCCCATAAGTCTTCTCTTTTGATCATGGATGCAGCATTGTCAACAAACATAAAATATCGGACAAAGTACCATTGCAAACCCTGTCATCCGGTTCCGGACTAAATGACTATACAACATATAAACGCCCACAGAGATTGTAAAATCTCATCGAGTCGATTGTAGAAAAAAAAATTTTGACAAATAAATGTGGGCATTTAATAGACGGATGATATGAAAAATAGTCTAATTTTAAAGGCATTTTTTGTATTTAAAGGAAATAAGAAGGCCAAAAAGTTAGATTTTTATAATACCTTTATATTGGAAACTCTAACCATATCTGACGAAATGTAGAGAGTGTATTGTTACACTTTTGTTGAACCTGCAGAATTAAATTTTTTGCGTGTTCGCGCAAATCAAAGTAGAGACAAAATTACAAAAAAAAACAGCAGAGAACTAGGACACAAGGTATCAGACTTGCTGTGTAAACTCTCAAATAAACGTTAAACAGCGTCAAAAGTGGGACGCAATTTGTCTTTTTTGAGTAGATTGTGTTCCTTGTCTGTTTGACTTGTTCTCAGTTCCATAACATGCAATGGTTAACAGTTTGAAATGAACCGTGTAAGATGGATTCACACAAACTCATCTTACACTACTGGCAAATGGACAACCATAAGTATAGTGTTCATTTTTGATAAAACAATCGTACCATGGCTTAACGTCATAAAACACCTGACGTCACAGCGTAAAGTACACTCAAATGGCGATGGCGTTGTTCACAAGGTATAGGTTTGCAGGTGTTTCTTTTCGTATTTTACTTGCATTCAATCAAAGTTAAAGATCACCATTTCACTAGTTTAAGAAATTATACGTCTTTTCCTACCGTTTGGCTATGATCAACTTGAGAAAAGACGAAATTTCGTACACTCGTCGAAGAGATCCTAATCTTTGATTTGAACTTATGCAAGATCCTATTTTTTGCTGATGTCTTAAGAAACCTCTGATCACATTTACTGTCGAGAGAAATGTGACTGTGTTTCGTACATAGCGAAACGGTCTTTCACATTTACTCCATATCCCTTCGTTGTTAATTTCACTAACAAACACTACTTGATGTCATCACTAAGACAAGCGACAAGACTTATTTAAATTTAAGTTTATCAACATGCGACCATTTTTTTAAATTAAAACTATAGAGAATTGAAAAATAGGAGTGACAAAATAATTGAACAATATTCGCCATCATGACAATAAAAAAAATACCAGTTGAGAAACGATTGAGTAAATGATACATCTAGAGCACGTGCAGCACTTATTCCATGAAACCAACAAGAATAATTTCAATACTCCATATACGAGTCCATTATCGTGACATCCACACTCACAGGTATCAAGTACAACAGATTTCAATGTGAATATACCAGCATTAAATGTGAAATAGTGATTAAATCAGGTATTTTTGTCAACCAAGCAATCTGACTTCATATTGGTAAAATGTTTGTTTGATATTCTTTGGTTAAGTTTGTTTTTAATTTTGATGTCGCTAGATGGTTTCATCTGTTTTATCACTTATTAATTATTATTGTAAATTGTGAATGAATCTGAGATGAATAACAACAATAAAAAGAGCTTCTTGAATATTTTGGCCTGTGGTTGTAATTTTCAACCATTGTCGGTGCTTATTGTTATCTTTTATCTTTAAGGTTAGTGAGGACAGCTGTCACGTGGTTAAACCTTAAAAATGGCGGGAAAAAAATCAAAAATGTTCAGAATGGAATGAAATTTGACAGGAATGTTACTAAGCCTGTGTGGAAACGAACTGTGGTTTTAAAAACATCAAAATGGCGACCGTTGCTATGGGAACAGGAAATGGCGGGAAAATTTCAAATTGCTCCAATTTGACTGCAATTTAACAGGAAGGTTACTTAGCATGTGTAGATACGAGTTTTGGTCTTTAAAATATCAAAATAGCGACCGTTGCCACGGAAACAGCAAAATGGCGGGAAAAATTCAAATTCCTTCGTATATAATGAAAAATGGAAATAAACTTGAAATAAGGTGAGAAATGGGAAAATAATAATAAGTTAACACAGTAAAAGTACTCAAAAAAGGCAAATAACTTTGATAAAAATTAAATAAAATAGAGATATAGTAGTGAAAAAAGTAAATTATGTACACAAAGGGATAAGAAAAGTGGAAAAAATAAAAGAATTAAAACTTGAAAATTGTGGGAAGAGAGACTTCACCCTAGAACAATAGCAGTCTCCCCCTTCTTAACAATTAACGCAGATGTGATAGAAATACTGCCAGAACAAGTCACTGCTGATTTCCGTTTTATAAAGATCACTCCCTAGAAGTTTGGAAAAAGAAACTATGAGAAATATCAACTCATTCATTTAGTCAACACCATCCAAAATATATCTTTATACAACATAAAAGGTCATTCCGGTCAAAATGGTGGCCAATTGGAAATACAAATTACTTCTGGTCCCACATGCGCGCTCCTTCATCTCTCTGTATGACTCCTGTGGGGTCACGTGTCGAACTGTCATACAATATATCACAAAATTTGAATTTGAAGATGAAATTTTTGTATTCATGATTAACAGTAGGTAAGAAAGTATCCACTTCCGGTTTGACATGTGTAACCTACAACTTCCTGTTCTAGTCAAGTGAAGACAGTATACAGTCATATGACTATTTTAGTTTAGTATTTGCGCTACAAGCTCAGCTGGTGACATCATTTCCGGTTTTTGTTCTAGTGACGGCAAAATTTTTTGAGGGGAGGAGGGCAATGTTGTCAAATTTGAACGCTTGTAGGTCTCTTAAAAGCCTGGTTTGCTATACTGATTTTTTTATATTTTGAAGATATCGTATGAAGGTATATATTTAAGTAAAAAAATAAAGTTTTGAATTCGGAAGTTTTTCTGAATTTCACTTTTTATGTCCCTCCAGGGGCAAAAAGTGATAAAAAATCTAACCTCAATGTGCACATAATTGTCAATTTTAGCAAACATAATTGACAGAAGTGGATGTATTTTTAGAAATACCTTTAAAACAACAAAGACTTATAACCCAAACACTCTTTTTACAAAAAACAGTGTAAAATTGCTTTTGTATATGATCAAAAGGGGGTTAAATGGGAATTCGGACCATTATTCAAGGGGGGAGGTAACTTTGACCCCATTTATCTCAGAAAAACGCCTGGAAAGGTGGTCCAATATTTATACCAAAGAAAGGGTATATATCCAACAGTAATATATTTAAAATATAGCCATTTTGAATTCGGAATTATTTTTTGGTTCAGGTGTCCTCACTAACCTTAACTGTTAACTTGGTTTTACTTTGTTTTGTAGACATTTTATCTCAAATGTTACTGCTTCATATCCTTCATTGTTAATGAAAAATAAACATATAAGCATTTCTTTCTGTCATCTGACACGCATGTTTCTGTAATGAACTTTGTAGATGAATGAAGAAGGTATGGTTTGCCAATATCTCAATGGTTAAATGAATTAAGGTGATTGTCATAAAAAAACAACAGTGAAATATTCCTTGTAGAAGAACGTGGAAGTTTCACACTTATCACAAGATTACAGATGGCTGACAAAAATATCAAATAAAGGAAATAATTGTCAAAATGTATTGAAAATTAAATAATTTATAAATAATTTTTGTACAAAGATATTGAGCAAACATTTAGTACAATAAATAATTTAAGCACTCGTATCATCTGAAAGTTGCTGTTAAATATGGTTTAGTCATTGCTGAGAAAGATGATCCAATTGGACTGGGATATAAATCGTCTTGATAAAACAGTGACTCTTGTCTTCCATACTGCGGAGAGGGCTGTGCAATATCCATAAATGTACTGTTATAGCCATTCATAGGAAGATGTCCATTTACTGAAAGTGAAATATTATTATTATCTGATAAAATATTGAAAAGTAATTTCATACAGATGTATGACTAATATATCAAATCTCTATGAAAAAAACCGATTAATTGATCAATTTGTTCAGTGACTTATTCTGACATGGAACATTCTACTAGAGACAGTTCTTTAACATGGCATATATATTGAAAAACACCCATTTAACTGAAAAGTACATGACAGTATAATTTCATGGTAATTTAGATGCTCACATTTCAAAACACCGGGCGATACTGGGAGATGGGAAAATATTCCTCCTGATTGACGAATTTGTACAAGGGTGTTTTTGTAATTTGTTATCTGTCCTGGTTTTGAATATCACTATTTATTTATATATAATAATGACAAAATTAAAGCATTAAAAGCAAAATGCATGCCTTAAACCTAAATATTATAAAACTCGACCAGCATTTGATAATTGGAACTGAAGTTTATCCCCATGTAATGTGTCGATATTGACAATATTATGCATGTTTGTGAGAAAATTTGAAAAAAAACATAAACATATAAAACGTATGTATATATATCATATCCATTTTATTCACTTATATTTATTTGTGTGTGTGCTTTGTCTGTAGTCAATGCTTATGTGTATATGTCTGTAAAACTCCTGTAACATGAAGTATGCCCAATGGTGACAAACTTGTATTGTCTTGTTTATTCAACATATCTATTGTGTACATATATTGCAAACGTATACATGTGCAATCTAAAATAAAAATATCATTTTGTGGAGCAGATCATGCTTACCCTTCCGGAGCACCTGATGATACCTCAGTTTTTATAGGGGTTCACACTGCTAGTGCTTTAGTTTTGTGGCGTTCTTGTTCATTCTTTTTTATTTGTCTTTGTCTTTGTCATACTGTCACAATTCGTGTTGGCTGTGAATTGCAGTGATTTTGGATTTATGATTTTAGAATTCTTGCTTCGGTATTCGTTTGCCGTTGTATTCTAATAATTTGCATATGAAATATTTCATGACATCTTAAAACGGAATGTGAAAAACATTATAAATGGCAGAAAAGGCTAAATATGCATTAGACATGTTTAATTTCACTGTTGCAGGTCTTTTTTACTAGTTCAATGAAATCCAATACCGATCCAATGCCATCTGTGACGAATAAAAAATCAGAAAACGCACCAAAGGTGCGAAAGCCGAGTTGCGAATATTTGTTATTTTCATATGTACATCATCGGATATGCAAATAGTTGTTCATAACATATGAATTCTTTTATTTCAATCAGAGACTTATAATGGAACTTTCACAGGATGTTTGACTTTGTCACAACTTGGCTAAAAATTTGGAAGGGGTTATAATATAGGTGATACATATTGCTGATTGCTACAGAAAGTCAAATTTCAAGTCCCTTCCCAAAAGGTTCCCCTTAAAATCTAGTTTTTGAATATTGCTGAAATTGTAAAAGTATGCATCAGAATACCTTTTTTTCCCAAAAATTTCATTTTTTTGTTGGGTTTCCATGGCAACCAAAACCTCCACTATCCATTACAACTCATTTTAGACCATCATTCAAAAAAAATTTGGACAGGGGTTCCCTTTATAAAACATTCCAAGTTCCTTTAAAAAAATGGCAGGGGTTCCCCTTATAATCTAGTTTATACATATTTCTAAAATTGTGAAGAAAAAGTATGCAGCAGAATACCGATTTTGAAAGATTCAGTATTCTGGTTTGGTTTCCATGGCAACTGAAAGGTCCACCATCCATTACAACCCATTTCAGACCATCATTCCAAAAAAAATTTGGGCAGGGGTTCCCCTTATTATAAATGTAATAAGTATTTCTGAAATCAAAACATTCCGAGGTCCCCCTTTCATAAAAATATTTGGCAGGGGTTCCCATCCCGTTTATAATTTTATTAAATTTGAAGAAAAATATGTAGTAGAATACCTTTTTTCAAAGATTCAGTGTTCTAGTTTGGTTTCAATGGCATGCTCCACTATCCATTACAACCCATTTCAGACCACCATTCAAAAAAACATTTGGGCAGGGGTTCCCCCATCTTCGCTAGCCAAGGTTTACGATCCGATCATCTCTTCACCCTTGGCAGATCTAGCTTGATTTCTGAAGCTTCAAATCCACAGATTTGATTGGTTGCAGTTGAACTTGGCTGCATCCAATCAGATTAGAGGAAATCATATTTTTAATATATGAAATGACAATAAAATTTAAAATAAAGTGTGTATTCATTTTTTAATTTTGCAAAATTCCAAAGATTTGTATTGTTTCTTTACTTTAGGGTTCATTTTCCTTGAATTAAGTATTTTCATGAATTTTGAAATTTTTAGATATCATAGATTATCTTTAATTTTTACAATAAATCATACTGAAAATCTTACTACAAAGGGAGATAATTTTAGACTTGTGTCTCCAAAAATGTGGCTAGATCTGCCAAGGGTGAAGAGGGGATGATCGGATCGTAACCCTTGGCTAGCGAAGATTGGGTTCCCCTTGTAATTTAGGTAATATGTATTGCTGATATCAAAACATTCCAAGACCACCTTTTAAAAAAAATGCAGGGGTTCCCCTTATAACCTAGTTAATATTCTGAAGAAAATTATGTAGCAGAATATTTTTTTTCAAAGATAAAGTGGTCTGGATCGGTTTCCATGGCAAATGAAAACTCCATCATCCTTTCCATTTCAGACCATCATTAAAAAAAATGGACAGGGGTTCCCCTTATAATCTAGACAATTCATATTGCTGAAATCAATAATTTACAAAAAAAATCAGAATTCACAAATGTATATTTTTTTCATCTAAGACGGACATTGCAAGACTTTCAGTAATATTGATTTAATTAATTACCTCCCTTAGCTTTATTACCTCCTTTTTTCTAATTTTGACTTTTCATTATATCTTATTTTTAAGTTAATGACACCCCAAAAAAGTGTGTTGTTGTACATAATTAAAACTATAAAATGCATTATCATGTTCTAGCAATATAAAAACTACTTTTGTATGAACAACAAAACTTTTTTCAGCCTTTTTTGTTATCAAATAATACCAAACATGTGATTCCAGGAATTCTTGAAATGTTTAATTTTTGTTCTATTTTAAGCAGTTGTGACCTTGACCTTTGTCGCACAAACCTCAAAATCAATAGGGGTCTTCCTCTAATCATAACTCATGACTGTGCAAAGTTTCATTTAGATTTGACATATGTGGTTCTCAAGATATCATGCGGAAACCAAAAGTTGACCCCCGGACGCCCAGACACCATTCCTCAAATTATAAGCCGAGTTCGACTTCGTCGCAACTCGGCTAAAAATTATGTCGAATTTGCAATAAAAAAATTGCAAAAGTGTTTTTTGTTTCATTGTTGATTGGTTTCCCTCTGTTAATTTTAAACTTTGTCCGAATTTCCTAAATACTAATTGAAGGATCAATGATGAACTCTTCCTCTTTTCTTATACGTTAGATTACAAACCTTGATAGTTATCAGGATGGCCTCTGTAGTATGAACGACGTGATTCAAAAGTGGCCCTGCTTAAAGCATCCTGGTAACTGGAACTTCTTAGAAAAGAACCTTTATCAAAGCTATCATATGGTGTCGCCAGTTTATTGTAATTATATGTTGTGTAGTGGTCATGATACGTATGAGGACGGCTTTCAGCGGTCCAATAAGCACCTGGTGGCTGCGGCATACTTCCACTAAATGGAATATGACTAAATGTTTGTGCATGAGAATCTGAATAATGTTGCATTCTGGGTCCAGACAGAGCAGTGTTTGGTCCTATAATGTCATTATATGAATTCAGACCATACTGGGATAAGTATGTAGGCCTGTCAAATGAACTACCATTAAATGGTGTGTAATGTTTCAAAGGTGATAGAGGTATTGACGGGTTATTGACGTTTCCACGGCAGGTGTCCTCAGCAAACGATAACGCACATTGGTCCCGTATACTAGAAGGCACTGGTCTAGAAAAAGCTGTCCCTGCCATAGGCATATAGTTGTTGTTATTTAATGCTATGCGGTTTTCATCTTGACCTTTGACGTCCACTTCATCTGTAAAAAAAAGAAAAAATCTTAGAGCTGATAATCTCCTAGCATGAATGGACAGAATTGACAAAGAAAAAAAGACATATTTCCAAAAAGACACATACATTGTACTATTGATATCCCAATAAGAATTTTTATTAATCTGTTTTTAACACAAGTCAGTATATAGTAGTTAGTGTAAACATTGAAAGGATATGAAGTAAATGTACATGAGACAGTCTCTACAAAAACATAGTAGAACCAATCAACGGAACAACGCTTTTATTGTTGTTCTTCACCTTGAAGTCACCATGAAGCCTTCAACAATGAGCATTACTCATACCTCACAGCAAGTTCAAGACGGTACTTAGAACCTGTTTCAGCAGAATTCATTCATAGATGTCGAACAACGCTATATCCTTGTATCTTCACCTTAGGTCACGAATTGGTTATTTCAACAAACATGGAAGTCCTTGCAATTGCAGTCATCCAGTAATGTAAATTTATAAAAACAAAATACGTAACCCACAAAGGTGCAATTGCACAGCAATTTCCTCAAGACCATCTGTATTGAGATTGCCATGCTCTAACACTATAAATAACAAAGTACCGAAGTTACTGTGAATTTAGTTTCTGCATACGGTCATTTTGACAACTTATGTCTCTTCAGTGCAGATCATATCAAAACATTTGGAAATCCAAAACCAAAATAGGTGTAATATAAATAATTAAAGATATAAGCGTATAATAATGCGAAATGAATAGAATGTCGTGTACTGTATGGAACTAAAACTTAATGAATAACTTGGTTATGCAAGCCTACGCCAAGTGTATATGATTTTATTGCATTGTGTTACCTACAGTAATAATCTGATATCTTGCACTTTATTATGAGTTCAAGACGAATTAAGAAATGATTATTGTTCGAAACCCGATTTACGCAAAAATGTAAGTACTAGTTTAGTTTGGGTGTTAATTCAATGTCCCTGCTATCTATTTATGCTTCATAGGTATTTTGGTATTTGAGCTTACTTTGTACCCTTATAACCTGCACGTGATATGAATTGTGGCTGCAAATGTTTTTTTTTGGGGGGGTTTTGTAATTTCCTAAGAAACCGTTATTTTAATCGGGCTATTGATATATGAATCTGATCACATGGCGAAATACTAGGAAAAGGCCACCTATCCTAATCATATTGGGATTTTAGTGAAGTTCATATAGGACTGTAATAACATAACCGCTTTCAATTTCAAGATTATATACATATTATTTACCATTACTGTCGTAATTATCATCACTATGTTTCCGTTTTCTATTTTTAGGGGAATGTTGTAATTTTGATGAGGGAGTTCTGTGCTTTGCTTGTGTCTTGATCTCTTCTGAAATAAAATAGTTAATCTTTTAATATAATGACACAAGCACTGAAATCAAGATGTTTACCATTGTCGCAAATTACTCCAAAAATCTGAAAAAGTAAATAAGTTAAAAGAAGGAATAATATGAGCCTGTAGTTTGTGCAGGGATTTTGTCGACAGAGCGGACTTACTGTCTCGAAAACATATACATCAAGGGTATGTTCAGTCACTGTTGCAATCGATGATTAACATTGAAGGGATATGGAGCAAATGCAAATGAGACAAAATCTCAATAGAAAAATGGTAAAACCAAGCAATGGAACAACACTTTGATTGTTGTTCTTCAAGTTCATGGTCTGCACTCCCTAATTTATACCTTTGCAAGAGTTATCTTTTTTGGATGTGGACAAACAAAAATCACCAGAATTTCAAAATAAGTTTTTTGTTTAAAAATAATAGATGAACCAAACTTTTAGTGACTTTTTACTGATTATTGAATGTATAAAATCATTTGATATAAACTATTTTCTGTCTTTACTATCATTAATTTTACATTACAACCTCGAATTCAGTTGCCTGTCACTGACAGAAATATTTCATTTGTGCCTTGGTTTTGAATGTTGTAATTTCTGTTTCTGTGCTTGGTACCTGTAATGTCATTGTTTTTTGTGTCTAACGTCATTGTTTTCTGTGTTCTCGTTTTGGCCGTATCTTTGGACTTCGATTTTTGTAAATTTGTATTCTACTGCCGTTGTTTGTTAACCATACCTGAATAGAAAGGATTCAAAATATTTTCCTTTTGTTGTTTCATATGTTGACAATGCTGATTTTCTCGGAAATAATCAGTTTTCAAGAAATTGACATCAAAATATTTCTGTTTTCCTTAGTGCTCTGTACTATAGGGAATAGGGAACCAGTTATTGTCCATAGTGGAATCAGTCTTAAAATCTAAATTATGGAGCGCAGACTATGAATCTGTTACTAAAGAAGTTTTACGGTCGTCACCATCATTTGACAGACTATATAAAAGCGATGTAGAACTGAGAATAACATTTTATTTACAAAACGAAAACTCAGAACGTCTATGCCAATCCCGATGTGTTTGTCAATCATAAAACATTTTATTTTCACTTCAATTAATCGATGTATCATCAGTAAATATTAATATAAGTCTCTTGTGGAACTCTTCATTAAAGATACAAATTTATCTATTGAAATATGATAAAGATTTATTTTGATTTGATATGCGTTAATTATAATTTTAAGTAACGTAAAATACTGTAAAGGCAAATGAGAAATAGTGCAAACTTTACCTGCATTTTTCATGAACCTTTTCACGTTTTTCTGTAGATTCTGTTCTGTGACTTGTTGTTGCTGAGTTTCCATAACAAGAAATACATATTCGTCAAACATCATTCTTATCAGGTGAAATGAACCTTAAATATTGAAGATAATCTTTTATGTTTTTATTAGTTGGGAATATGGAGAAAATTTTGTTACAACAAGGAATTAAAGCAGTAAAAACTGAGCCAGAACATGGGGGTGTTATTGCTTCTCTACCAGAATTAATATATTACTTGACATATTGTCTTCTGTTTATAATAATTTATATCGCATGTTCCAAAAATTTGTTTTAATTATTTAAGCCGTAACTCACAAGCTTAGTAATCAGAAAATGGGATATTACACAAATGATAAAACATTTAAATTTTAATACAATCATTATTTGGTTCATATCTTTTGCTACAAATCCATGACACTGGAACTTTTCCGAGATATGCACAGAATTTCTTTTTTTTTGTTTTGTTATCCGTATAATATTTTTGTTTTATCCAGATTTATTGTTTATGACTGAAGCAATCCTATTAGTGTGTAATTGGTGAATGAAAGGATATGGAGTAAATGCACATGAGACAAAGTCTCTACAAATACATGGTAAAAACGAGCAAAGGAACAACGCTTTTATTGTTGTTCTTCATCTTAAGACTTAACTTCCAGTTTGTTTTTCTTTAAAAAAAACGTATCGCATTCCAACAAAAAAGGCATATGATTTTAAAGTCTCAATATTAGTCTTTACTGCGTTTTTGAAAGTACTGCCTGAACAAAAGTAAAGAAAATACGCAAACAATACTCAAAAAGTATAGGTTCTCCAAGTAGTATATGGGGACGAGTTCGGGTTTCCCCCGTTCTATAAATAGATTTTAAGGAAATCCCCACTTTTTCTTGCGCATGCGCAGTGTTTACACTTCGTGTTCCGGTCACGTGACTTCCGCTTCCGGTCACGTCATTTCCGGTCTACGTGACTTCCGGTGACGTCACTTCCGGCTCCACCTCGCTCCACCTCGACAAATCCGACTTTGTTCGTACCCATATACTACATATATATATATACATATATATATATATACAAATTAAGAAATCTCCATGGTAATAAGTCTTTTTATTGTTGAAAAGAAATTACTCGGTCACCAATGAATACATATTCGGGGAATGGTTCCTCAGATAGGAACATTACTACATTGATCAGAACTGTCAGTCAGAAAAAGGCAGTAAATATTACGCAGATGGATGCATTAAGTATATTTGTCAGCTATTGTCGTATGAATGAAACCAATGTGTTAATTTATTAATCTTACCAAAACTAGTTGCACTGTGTAATGTGAGATCCCTCATAAACAAAGAACTAAAAATTGTCCATTGCAACAGAAAACGTGCAGCTTTTTCTCTAAATGTCTTTTTACTGCATTTACCGGCCTGTAATAATTAAACTTTCTACTATATGGTTATCTGTCAATACCCATGTTATATCGTACATATTGTACATGAAATTGTTTTTCTTAATGAATATACATCATATAAAACAGCTTCAAAGACTGCATTTATTGGCAACTTATAAGCCCCTTTAAAGCACTCACATAAAAAGTATTGGATAAAAAATACAATCAATACCCAATTTCGTTCTTACTTACTTTGCATAACGACGCAAAATTTCGTTATGCTGTACATGTATATGTGTTTCAAGGCGTAACCTCTCATCAGCAGCATTAAAAGCAAACCTGGTGCCATAAACGGAATGAAGCCTTAGTATTTTTAAGGGGCTGCAATTTTGATAAAACAGTAAATTTCTATAAAACGCAAGGTAATATTTTCATGTCAGGCAAGTCTGACGAATGTGCTGGTAAATACCCTCGTGGACCTCTGGTCCACCAACAGTGGCATCGACCCAATGGCCCAAAGAGCGATCAATACCCAAGTTGCAAAATAAACGAAAAATTCGTTATGCTGTACACGTGCTTCATCAGCAGCATTAAATCATGAATCGTATAGAATTATTAGGCTTGTAAGGTCAAAGTTAAAGTTAGACAATGTATAAAAGTAAGAAACATCAATATTTCTTATTTTCAAAAACAACCTGTTACCTGTAAGACGCACGTGTCAATGATGGTGTCTAACCATTCTGTATAGCCTTCTATTGGCGCTTGTTTAGTCAGCAGATTCTGGAAATCGTCAAAAACTGTAAAGAAAACAAAATTTGTCAATATATGACACCAAGAATACAAAAATGCTTCAAAAGCAGCTCGCTCATTATTTCATGTGCTGTGAGCAGAATAGAACAAATTGCAGACTAGATGACACAATTCTTCAGTCACAGTACACAATCTGCCACTCCAAACAAAAACATAATTAAAGGAAAGATAAAAGATAAACTTTTACGTTAATAGGAACTCTGGACAGTCGGTTTTTTGCATTGGTCTTCCATAATGATATCTAATAATTTTACATATTTTATTTTCAAGAAATCCATTACTATCTTAGTCAAAAGAAAGTGTACAGATTATTGTAAGAACAGAAACATGATATGAAACGACTTATTATATACAATGTTATGGTGTGTGAATTCAATTGCTATACTAGTACCATCAGAATTTATCCCATACAACATTTTGGTGTTTTACTGAATCAAAATTAAGCGTCAAAAAGTGTGTTGATGACTAAAATGACGTAACTCACAGTCTTGTATTGAATCCCTAAACTTTTCTGTTGAGTTTGGTTCTATAAACCCAGCTTGACAACATATTTCCATAAAATCAATCTCCGTTATATCTTCTATCATCTGATTGGCTAAATCATGGTTCATAAGAACTGTTCTTGCTGTCTGCAAACATGTATGAAATTTAAAGTGGAATTATACTTGTAACTATTTTAACTTACATTTTTATGCATTTGCTAAGTTCTAACAGATTTCCTACCCTTTGCCTGGAAAGGCAGCTTTTTTTTAACTGAAAATGTTATTCAGCAGATCAACATTAAGCAGGTTAGTTTTCTCTACTACTTCCCTAATATCCTAACTTAGGATAGTGATGTTTATATTTATGCATAATGAACGTCAAAAGAATACTTATATATGATTCTTTAAAGGCAATACATGCATACTTAATGTTTTGGCAGTACACAACGTTCAATAATGTTCTTACCTGACCAAGCTGGATGAATGATATTTGCCGTTTGATACTCTGTATAAAGCCTTTGGCCACTAAAATAAAATGTAGACATCAGTCAATTTTATCTCAGTAAAAGTAATGTAACAAAATTATCTACTTTTATCATACGCCTTCATTAGTTCAATCAAACAAAACAGGGAAACATTTTTTATGCTTCCTGACTTTGATTCATTTCATCTTTATGTTAGATGGATAATTCGGTATTCTTTTGCCGTTGTTCTGACAAATACAAGTACATACTAAACATTTTAGTCTCGAAAGCTTTTATAACATTTATGAGATGTATGATATCTTGATTTCGTTTTGATAATAACATACCCTCTATTTTCTTATGCATGAGATGTTCAGGAGAATCCTCTAAAGCGTTTTCTATCCAAAACGGTAACTTCTTTACAAATACTTTCAGTTCTGCTGCTAAACTAAAAAAGTGAGAAAAAAGATATAGAAATATTATATAAAAGCGTAAATCATTTGAGCTATTTGTTAAAATAATCTATTCTTCATATATGATAAAGCATTAACTATGAATCATATATGTGGGCGAAGAAGGAAAAAGAAGATGTGGAGATATTGTCAGACTGGATCAGGTCGATTAAGTCATTAATCATTAATCATTAATCGTAACATCTATGAAAACTAGAACGCCCAGTATATTTGATGATCCTCTTGTTGCAAAAACATTGACAAACCTCCAGAAAAAATACGTCATTGTACCTGCAGACAAAGCTTCTAACAATATTGTGTTTGTATGTAAAAACACTATTTAGACTGTCTTGTTAAGGAGATAGGTAATGACACTTCATCTGGCAATCCTACTCATACCTCAACTACATTATCAAGGGACGAGATAATCACAAATCACACTTCTGTGTTAGCATCCTTCGGTATCAAAGTGGATGAAGATAACAGATATCTCCCTTACATTTACTGGGTGCCTAAGCTTCATACAAACAGAAATTTGATGCAGGATCTGGCAGATGCACCACTAAGCCCCTATCCAAACTCCTTACCACTTTACTTACTTAGAGATGGTCTTAAAAGCTACTGCGAAAAAGCTTATTCTACGAGCGGCGTGAATCAGATGTGGATTCTTAAAAATTCCAAAGATCTCCTTGAACAGCTCTCCTCAAACAGTCTCGCATACTGCAATAGCATTCAAACTTTTGATTTTTTTCTACCCTGTATACAATCCTTCCACATAATAAACTAAAACAGTAATTTCCGATCAGATACATCAATGTTTCTGTACCAGAAACGGAGAACGCAGGTATTCATATCTGGTAAGAGGAAAAGATAAAACATATTTTGTTAAGAACTGAGTCAAACAAGAAATACAGTGAAAATGACGTTATATAAATGCTTGAATTTTTCTATCGACAACATTTTTGTTGAATGTGAAGGCCGCGTTTTTCAACAGACAATAGGAATTCCAATGGGAACAAATTAAGCACCACTTTTAGCTGACCTTTTCCTTTTTTCGTATGAAGCAAAGCTAATAAAACAAAAACAAAAACAACTAGCCCAGACTTTTAATTTCAGCTTCAGATATATAGACGATGTATTTTCTCTTAATAACCCAAGATTTAAAGAATATTTATATCGCATTTACTCCAGTGAACTTGAAATTAAAGAGACAACCGGCACACCAAATTCTGTTTCATACCCTGACCTTTTGTTATACATTGACGAACATGAACGTCTGAAATCTAGGCTTTATGACAAACGTGATGATTTTGAGATTCCATTTGTGAACTTTCCCTTTCTCTGCAGCAATATATCGACCTCCCATGCATATCGAGTTTATATATCACAATTAATTCGTTACTGTAGAGCGTGCAGTTCATACAGTGACTTTGTGGAAAGAGCAAAAGCACTGTCACAAAAACTGCTGAGTCAGGGATATATTTAGCCCTTGTAATTTTCATCCCTTCAGAAATTCTATGGCCGTCACCATGACATCATAGATAGACATGAAATGTCAGTGCCACAAATGAAAACTGACATTTTCAGCTAGATTCACGTCTTTCCGGATTTGACAATACCAGTTTTGACTTTACCCTGGATTGACCCACTGACAGTGTGACTGGTGCTGTATACATAGCAGAACATTCTTACCCTTCTGGAGCACCTGATGTCACTCTGTTTTTTTAGAGTTCAGACTGTTAGCGCTTTAGTTTTTTGTGTTGTATATGTAGTGGTTGTGTTTTTTGTGGGTATGTAGTGTCTTTGGTCTTCCGTCTTCTGGTGTTCTTAATTTTGCCTTGTCTCTGGACTTTGATTTATGTAATCTTGTGCTTTGTTCCTTCGGTATTCTACTGCCGCTGTTTTGANCGTTTTGATAATAACATACCCTCTATTTTCTTATGCATGAGATGTTCAGGAGAATCCTCTAAAGCGTTTTCTATCCAAAACGGTAACTTCTTTACAAATACTTTCAGTTCTGCTGCTAAACTAAACAAGTGAAAAAAAAGATATAGAAATATCATATAAAAGCGTATATCATTTGAGCTATTTGTTAAAATAATCTATTCTTCATATATGATAAAGCATTAACTATGAATCATATATGTGGGCGAAGAAGGAAGAAGAAGATGTGGAGATATTGTCAGACTGGATCAGGTCGATTAAGTCTTTAATCATTAATCATTAATCGTATCCGGCGCTTGAAAACATCTATGAAAACTAGAACGCCCAGTATATTTGATGATCCTCTTGTTGCAAAAACATTGACAAACCTCCAGGAAAAATACGTCATTGTACCTGCAGACAAAGTTTCTAACAATATTGTGTTTGTATGTAAAAAACACTATTTAGACTGTCTTGTTAAGGAGATAGGTAATGACACTTCATCTGGCAATCCTACTCATACCTCAACTACATTATCAAGGGACGAGATAATCACAAATCACACTTTTGTGTTAGCATCCTTCGGTATCAAAGTGGATGAAGATAACAGATATCTCCCTTACATTTACTGGGTGCCTAAGCTTCATACAAACAGAAATTCGATGCAGGATCTGGCAGATGCACCACTAAGCCCCTATCCAAACTCCTTACCACTTTACTTACTTAGAGATGGTCTTAAAAGCTACTGCGAAAAAGCTTATTCTACGAGCGGCGTGAATCAGATGTGGATTCTTAAAAATTCCAAAGATCTCCTTGAACAGCTCTCCTCAAACAGTCTCGCATACTGCAATAGCATTCAAACTTTTGATTTTTCTACCCTGTATACAATCCTTCCACATAATAAACTTAAAACAGTAATTTCCGATCTGATACATCAATGTTTCTGTACCAAAAACGGAGAACGCAGGTATTCATATTTGGTAAGAGGAAAAGATAAAACATATTTTGTTAAGAACTGAGTCAAACAAGAAATACAGTGAAAATGACGTTATATAAATGCTTGAATTTTTTTATCGACAACATCTTTGTTGAATGTGAAGGCCGCGTTTTTCAACAGACAATAGGAATTCCAATGGGAACAAATTAAGCGCCACTTTTAGCTGACCTTTTCCTTTTTTCGTATGAAGCAAAGTTTTTACAAGGGCTAATAAAACAAAAACAAAAACAACTAGCCCAGACTTTTAATTTCAGCTTCAGATATATAGACGATGTATTTTCTCTTAATAACCCAAGATTTAAAGAATATTTATATCGCATTTACTCCAGTGAACTTGAAATTAAAGAGACAACCGATACACCAAATTCTGCTTCATACCCTGACCTTTTGTTATACATTGACGAACATGAACGTCTGAAATCTAGGCTTTATGACAAACGTGATGATTTTGACTTTCCATTTGTGAACTTTCCCTTTCTCTGCAGCAATATATCGACCTCCCATGCATATGGAGTGTATATTTCACAATTAATTCGTTATTGTAGAGCGTGCAGTTCATACAGTGACTTTGTGGAAAGAGCAAAAGCACTGTCACAAAAACTGCTGAGTCAGGGATATATTTAGCCCTTGTAATTTTCATCCCTTCAGAAATTCTATGGCCGTCACCATGACATCATAGATAGACATGAAATGTCAGTGCCACAAATGAAAACTGACATTTTCAGCTAGATTCACGTCTTTCCGGATTTGACAATACCAGTTTTGACTTTACCCTGGATTGACCCACTGACAGTGTGACTGGTGCTGTATACATAGCAGGACATTCTTACCCTTCTGGAGCACCTGATGTCACTCTGTTTTTCATAGAGTTCAGACTGTTAGCGCTTTAGTTTTTTGTGTTGTATATGTAGTGGTTGTGTTTTTGTGGGTATATAGTGTCTTTGGTCTTCCGTCTTCTGGTGTTCTTAATTTTGCCTTGTCTCTGGACTTTGATTTATGTAATCTTGTGCTTTGTTCCTTCGGTATTCTACTGCCGCTGTTTTGATATGTAAATGAAATAAGAATAATTTGTCTTTCGTTCAAATTAATTTTTGATAAAAAAAAATGATCTCTGGAATCAGCAACTGAACTTACAACAACACTGTTTCTAAAAATTAACATTACTTGCCACAATTACCTTTCCATTTCTTTTTCATATGCTAATGTCGGTTTGCCGTGTTTTGTTTTAATCTTTTTTTTTGTAATGGAATCTCTCATTGGAAACCCGGTAGGTTCATGTGTTTCATTGATTTCAACATATTTTAAAGTGTTCGCTTAATTAGATTGTAGGTATTTACACCCACAACGTTTTGCGTCTAACAAGAGAATCATAATAGTCTCGGCTATGTGTGGATATTGTACCCATGCTTTTCCAGAATTTTATGTTTCTTAAAGCGGCATGGATTAAAACACCGTTGTATTTTTATGATTATATTTATATATATATAGTACACAATTTCTTAAAATTGATTTTAGCGTTAATAAACGTATGATATACCTGTAAACCAAAGTTATAAATTATATGAGGAAAACTTCGGAAATATATGTTACATACATACAATTATTGTTTTAGCTCTGCCCTGTGTTTTTTTTATGTTTTGTATGCACTGGTTAGACATGAATGTCGATATCTTATTGAAATACATATTCCATAATTACCTTTCAGGTAGATCCTGTATTGTTGTGGGTATTAATACATCAATTAATACCTGTAAACATAATGGTAAATTGAAAGATAATACTTGTTGCCAATATATACATTTTGTAAACAAATGGGTAGAGCTTTTTTCCTAGGAATTTATTGTGTAATTGAAAAAAATGTATGATGAAAATGGATTTACTTTAGCAATTATAATATATAGAAGTTATGTTGATTTTAACTACAAAACATGCACCTTTGACATAAGGTTGTCATACAACACATCACATACGTGTGTTGATAATAAGAGCACTTTGTCTGTTAGTTTTATGTTTGTTGACGATCCCGAATACATTGGCTCTAAAACATGGATGAAGCATTCTACAATAATTAGCAATGAATTCCACTCAAATGAGTGCTAAGGAACGTATTGAACTTACTATGAGGTATGCTCATTGTTGAGGGCCTCACGGTGACTTCAAGATGTAGAACAACAATAAAAGCGTTGTTCCATTGCTTGGTTCTACCATATATTTGTATAGACTTTATCTTATGTACATTTACTCGGTATCCTTTCTTCGTTAATTTAATACTGTGTCTCCTGCAGTGTGGAGTCCGTAAAAAGATCCCCCGTGCGAGAGATGTATGCTTTCTATTCATTTCAGTTATGGTGTAATTGTTCTTAAAAGAATTTCTCATATGGATATACTATCATACTTTCGAGTCTTCTGGCATTTTATTTATTTTTTTTTGTTACTTCCAAATGTTATTCCGACCACCTGTTTATTGTGCCCACATCTCACTTTTTACAATGCCATATTTTCTTACAATCGACTTGATGAGAGCCCGGTGTTTGTCTATATTTTGAAGTGTCCACTGGTTTTTGACGCTGGTGCTTTTGTAGGGCAACGGATGACAGTAATTGAAAGCACTTTGCCCGTTAGTTTTATGTTTGTTGACGATCCCGCATCAATCCCGCTAAATAAATGGATGCAGCATTCAACAATTAGCAATGCATTTCACTTAAACTGGTGCTAGGGGCCATCCTGAACTTACTTATGAGATACACTTGTATTATCATAGCTCATTGTAAAAGGCCTCACGGTGACTTCAAAATGAAGAACAACAATAAAAATGTTGTTTCAATTCTTGGTTCTACTATGTATTTGTAGAGATTTTGTTTCAAGTGAATTTAATCCATATCCTTTTATTGTTAATGTACGAAGCACTTTTTCTCTTGACTAATCTTTACAAGACATTCATTAATCGAAGTGAATGGAATAAAACGGTAACAACATAATACCGAAGTTAATATAAATCTAATTCTTGGAGATTACCATTTTGACAATGTATTAAATCTGACAGAGAATTAATTACTCATAGGATCTGAATGAAAAGCCGAAACCAGCTAAAGCCAGAGCTGGGCATAAAGGGGATACACCTTATGTTTAAATTTAGATATTGCAAGATTCCACAAAAAATATGTTTTATGTTCAGCACCTGACAATTCTTATACTGGCAAAAAATGGTTTCCTAAACAAGTAGCTCCTTATCACAATATATACATTCATCGGTAATTTGTATGAGTTTCATTTGATCTCGGGAGTTAAATATTTTCAAAATTTGCTACTGCCCGAATACGAAAAATATTGGCAAAAAGTATCTTAGGCCACGCCTACTTTGTCAATCAGCGCATCAATGTAAACAAAGAAATAAACTTCTACAAAACCCTTTAGGGTCGTGCAAATTATTGTTCTAATCAGTAGTGAATTTTCTTTATTTCTTGAAAAGTTATTTTTCATTTTTGAAAAATATGTTCCATCAAAGAATTGAGTCAATTACCGATAAAAAGAATAGTAGAAGTTTTGTATATTGTCTCCAATAATAGACTCGCCCACAAGTGTGCTCGTCTTTTACTGTCGACAATATTTTTCGTATCAAAACAAAACTTTTGCGACTAATTTGTTTAAAAATTTAGATACCTTGTACAGAATGGAATCACATAATCCTATTATGTCACTTATCATGCTTGCTTTCAACAGATCTAACAAATGTTCCGGCATTCCTTGCCAAAAGTGCAGCAAGAAATTCTGCACCTACAAAATAAAGACATACTATATACATACAAGATAAATGTTCTCTACATGTAGTGAGACTGTGGTTTAGCTACAGTATACACGAAGACAAATATGGTGTGTTTCAATGACTACAATTGACAAACATATAAAAATGTAAATTTAATACTAATGATATGTAAGTCTTTGATATGAAATAATTTGTATTGTGTGTTGCTGCACATGAATGTAGAGTAATAAAGGGTTATTGCATAGCAAAGCTAAAATTGCTGTTAAAAGGAATTTTATATTGTCAATGACGTCATGAAGTTCAAGCTATTTTTGCACAAGTGCAATAGAGAAATTTAATTTACGCTTACTTTTCATTCCTTTGGTTGCTTTCTAAATTAATTTTTGTTGCTATTGTAACAGCGCAATGTCTTTTTTTAGATGTAATGACATTTTTCAAATATTCATATGAAAACTCTTACTGGATCGTAAAGACCTCAACATGCTATATAAATTTTAAATATCAATAATTTCACTATTAAAAGTAGTATTGCTTACCAATAATTGTCAATTTATAACACAATTTTTTTTATATAAAATGGATGTCGATTTTGTGTCCTTCAACCACTGAAGGAAATAAAACTTAAATTAAAAAGAATATATCACCAACAAGCGTTTGACAGAAAATGTTTGGTATTCAGTCTCCTGATTTTTATTACGATTTAGAAAACTTGCCTCATCAAAATTAGCGCTGATGACAGTGTCTAGTATTCTTTGGCAATGTGTTCTGTACATCAATATAAATGTATATAGCTGTAAAATAAGATGGTCATTTAATGTAATAAAATTATGTGTAAAGGGGCAGATAAAAATAGCATGAGCAAACAAAAGATTACCCCCTTTATTTTGTCTTGTATTTTTCATTTTTTGAATTTTTTTCATACGTTTTTGGTCTTTTAAACAAGGGAGTATCTCCCGTTCATAGTGATTTTGACTTTATTTATTACTTGTTATCTTTCAGCCATTATAATTCGTAAGGTTTTAGTCTTATATACTAGTTTATATATTGATTTGGATTTTTTTACTTAAGAGAGACAAACATTGTCAAAATCGCTATATGTAGAAACTTTTTACTTAAGAGAGACAAACATTGCCAAATTCGCTATATGTAGAAACTTTTTACTTTTATATTTATTTTAAAATATCAAGAAATAATTTTCTGTAGATAATAGTTTTCAAAGTGATAATTGTTAAATTGTTGATACAAATTTCTGCTTTAATTCTACCTTATGATAAAATGATGCAATCAATTGGTCGACTATCGTTGTATTTTTGACAAATCCATAACATTTCAAGCATGTTTAGAAGTAGTGGGGTATTTGCCTGAATAATTTGTTACTCTTAACCCTCTACCGGAGTATTTGCTTAAAATAGGCAACGCTCTACCCTTCTTCGAGCGTTGTAAGAAATTTAAAAGACAGTGTCACCTACGCGTTTTACTTTTCGGCGGGATTAAACAGATATATCATGTTTGGTCGGGGATTTACGAAACATATCAGACTGTATTGCATTGTCTCTCGCCCTTTCGGCTCGGCGTATAAAACATCGGGAAATATATTATCTTTCGCAAACCAATTTCCCAAACATGTTGTATCTGTATTAAATTATTATTGTTATGTGATAGAGAGAATCAGCTGGTAGAAATGGCAAGAAAATACATGAAGATGGCCTTTACTGTGAGGTAGGGGGAAAGGTGTTGGAACAATGATTAAAAATAATCGATAGTCTACCAATTGATCGCAGCATTTTATTATAAGATAGATTGAAAGCAGAAATGTGTATCAACAGTTTATCAAATATCACTTTGTAAACTATTATCTACAGAAATTATTTCTTAATATTTTAAAATAAATATCAAGTAAAAAGTCGAAATGCGCATATGCAGAAACAAAATTCACAGTAACTTCGGTACTTCATTATTGATTATAGATAAACATTTTTCTTTCATGAATTATTTTTTACTAACAGAAGAAGTCATTTTATCAGCTTATTTTGACTCATTTCGAAACGCCTTTTCACGAGCAAACTTGGAATTGCTGTTGGCCATTTTTGTTATTTATTTTTTATTCTTTTTCAAAGTCTAAACTTTCATACTACTAGCTTCTCTGGTTTTTCAACATGCACAAAACAAATTATTTATATGATAAAATAAGTGGCATTCAGAACAATGGAACATTCATTAATTGACTGCGACATGCCTTGTAACCCGAACAAACAAAAGCAAAAACAAAAAAAACCATCAGACTTTAAAGTTAATTAACACAAAATATATCAAATTCTATAAAACCGTGAATACAAATAAATTACATAACCAAGCTGATACTCATTCTGTTTTTTTTTCATTCAGTTTATTTGCCTTTGGATCTCTCTACACTGCTTAAATTAAGTTTTTGTTTTTCTATTACATCTAAAGATACAAAGTACGTTGGATTTGCTAATATCATTATTTTTTATTTTTGTCTTGTTACGTAAGGAAAAAAATCATTTTGCTTTAAAATTGTTACAATAACAAATTATCACCTTATCACGATCAACACCTTCCTCTAACATAAGATTGTTGGCATCAGGAAATTCTGGAAGCAGTGTTCCTGTCTTTGAGCTTAATGAATATTTCCTATTTGAACCCTTTAAAAGAAAAAAATATATATATATAATCATAATGAAATGCTATGTCATGGGAGCACAATCATGACTTTTCATAACTCTTCTTAGTGAGAAAAACTTCAATTAAGTTTATTTTTCAAATTTGACATTTATATTTTTCATATAGTTTAACACGTTTGGCTTTATTTATTGACAAATGGATTAAGTATGATATCAATCCAGTGATATCGCACAATTAATGATAACATTCTTCAATCTCTTATACACCAGTAATTCTTCTCGTTATCTATGTACACCTTTCACATCTAAATGTGAGTATTTATCAGCATCATGGTCATTACAGTCAATAATCTGTAGGACATCCAAACTATGTCTAGATTTAGCAAGTCTGTAATGTGTCATATGTTTGGTCATTATACATATTACATCTCCTATATTTATCATTTTAGAAGACAAGTTACAGCATTGTTCAAACATAGAGATATCTCGCTCTCTTAGGGATGCTCTGTGTGTTCGTTTGTTGTAGTCGTTGTCAAGTAAAGAACCCTTACATCAATAGATAAAGAGATGAACTTGAAATTCTTTGATTGTTTTAAGTTTGATATTGTAAGGTGATAAACTCGTGAGACATTCCTTGATGTAATGTTTGAAGCCCACGTTTTTTTCCATATTATATTTTTTTTGTTTAAAAATTCAAATATTGTTTTTTTATTTGAAATTATCTCGCGTTGTATAAAAAATCATACTTTTTACTATTACAAAACACTTATACAATTTGATTAAAATATAGTATTTACCTCTGTTTTTATTTTGATTCCAGAAAATCTGTAAAAAACAAAGTTAACTTATTCACTACAAATGACGAAATATCGAAAGAAACAGCAAGTTAATCAAGATCAGGTCAACACGATTGAAATAACAGAATGTGGGAGTTAATGTCCACAGTATAAAATCCCAGAGAGTATTCTTACTGTGCAATGATGCGTCGCATAGCAATAACAATGAATATAGAAATTAAATTTCTAATAAACAATAAATGGGGGTAATAAACAACATTACCGAACAGAGTTGTCAAGAACCGTGGTCCATGAGACAAAAAAGGCAAATCAGAGGAAAATCACCGGAAAATTGTCGATCGCATTGTTCCCGACTTGGTACAGACATTTCAAAAAAAAATAGTGGGTTAAACCGGTTTTATGGCATGCCAAACCTCGCCTTCCTTTGCGGAACTGAACCTTTAAAACAGTATTCCATGAAATATAACTCTACAACCTATAAAATGTAGCTTATATGTAAAATTATATTATAGTAAATTTAAATGGTTATTTACATATTAATCCTGTATAATGTCCAAGTACAGTCGTATTGGGTTGAGGTCACCTGTATTGACCCGAGGCGAAGCCGAGGGCCAATACAGGTGATCGAAACCCAATACGACTGTACGAGGACATTATACAGGATTAATATGAAAATACCCATTTTATGACACCTTTATTAACTGATGACTTAAAATTTCAGGCATTATCTTTACCAATCTTAATTACAGGATGCAAATTTCAATAATAGTCAAGGCAATATAAAAAAGATTTCTATTGAATTTTCAACTTGTAGTAGAAAAAAATATTGCACTATCATCATCATGTTGTTTATAAATCCCCTTGATCTGGTGTGGTATCAGTCGTACAAGCTGATACGGGATGCGGCTGAAGAGTACTATTTTTCTGCTGACAAGTACTATATAACTGTATAGCACTGTGTTAATATCATGAATATTTGGAACCTTATCAAAGGAAATCTTTCTGGGTTGTGCTGTGTTTATTTTTTATTCTCACTCTCAGTAATTAAAATCAATAGACAAAAAGAAGAAAAAAGTTAACATATGCAAGAAAGCCACAGAAAACAGAGTGTAACGAAACCAATATGGCCGATTCATTTATACAGGGCATTTGCCCTGTATTAATTTTAATACAGGGCATCTGCCCTGTATAAATTTCTATACAGGGCATTTGTCCTATATAAATTCTATGTGCCAAAAACTTCCGGTTATATTAAATGGGCAAATCACATTGTATTTTAAGTCATCAGTTAATAAATACAATTACAACCATTTAAGTATAAAAAAGAATTTCTTGTTCTGATGTTATTCCTCTATATGATGCATATAGTCTCCCAAAACACCTATATCAAATAACTAGATACCGAAGTTACTGTGAATTTATTTTCTGCATTTGCGCATTTCGACAACTTTTGTCTTTTCAGTGCAGATAAAATCTGAACGTTTGGAAGACCATAAACTCAAAAGATGTTAAAATAAGATCTTAATATAAAGCCAAAAATCAGCTAAGAACAGAGCTTTGCATGAGGGAGATACTCCTTAAATTTCAACAAAATTTACAAAAAATTAGATATTGTAGGTTCCAAATAAAATCGGCTTTCGGGTCAGCACCGATGTACTGACTACTGGGCTGGTGAATACCCTCGGGGATTAACAGTACAACACCAGAGGCAGTCGCAGTGGTATAAATAACTAAATACCGAAGTTACTGTGAATTTATTTTCTGCATATGCGCATTTCGACAACTTATGTCTCTTCAGTGCAGATTTAATCTAAACATTTGGTTTAGATTGGTTTTAATTGAGTTGTTCTCATGGATGAAATTAATATTAATGTCAAATGTATAGAAAATATATTATTCATACAGAAAAACACAAATTGACAAAGTATGTGGAAAAACCATTGTAAATTAAAAAAAAATATATGAAGTTGAACTATATTTGGTAAATATAGATGAAAAATAGAAAAAAATATTTAACGAGATTAAGGGACAGTGATCAAATTGAGGAAAGGGGAAGGTACAAAAATATTAAACGAAAAAACAGAAAATGTAGGAAATGCAATTACAACACTATTAATGATTAAGAACATTTTTTTTAATTTTCATGTAATTATAAAAAATACAAAACTAAGAGAAAACTAATTACAGGAAATAAAAAGTTTAATACCAAATATTGAAAGTAACCCAGATACGTTATATGTATGTTTAAATTGTTTTCAAATCGTGCAATATACTGCTTCATGCTTTAATTTGTTTGTAAGAAAGTCTTTTATACTGAGGTGGGTCGACTCAACAATTGCATGTCATTTATTTATTATTTTTTTTTAATTTTTTAATTTTTATATTTATTTATTTTTTTTTTGTTATTGCACATTTATGCTTACAACTCTAACGGGTGCAACTGTACATTCTATTAAAGTTAATAATATATATATATATATATATATATATCATCCTTTCCCAAGTTATATCAGCCTACAGAGCCTTTCCGCAAAAGCCATATCCGTTTGACCCTGATATATCAGAGGTTGACCTGGATATATCAAGCGATTCTCCCAAAAATTCAAAGGAAATAACTTTTATTTCAAGTTTTCGCACAAAATGCAACGGATACAAGTAAACATCCATTGCATTTGCTCTTTCTAATTATGCATTCAAAACCAGAATCATGATCACATGAATAGATAAACTAGACGACGTCAGAAAAATTGTAGAAATTAGGTCGTTGATATATCTTGCAAAGCTTTGACGTTTTCACATTATGACGTCATAAAAGCTCCAAGGAACGAAAGATTATCGTAACAACCGAGGTTGCTGCAACATTCAAAATCGATATATATATAAGAAAAAAATAGACTGGGCCTCATTGTTGAAAAGAAAGCATTCCTAAGACTTCATACTTTCCTCATACTAATGTATTTACAACTTAATCTGAAAACGTTCTCCCATTGCAGTATTTTTATTCATATTGTGTCTTATAAAATCGTGAATATGATAATAGAAAAATTACTCGGGCTATTTGTACACACTTTACATTAGAACATTGCTTATTGTGGTAGTACATGATAAATAACGTATAGTTATAAAGTTTAGATTACCATGAACAAGTGCAAGGATATGACATTAAGGACTCATTTGCGTTAAACTTTTGTTATTCATTGTAATTCAGTCACTATATACTGGACAATATCATGATGTTTTTTTTTCTCTGTTTGATGAGTATTAGAAGTTTTAGAAGTTTTAGCGGTTTAACAGATTAAAAAAAGCAATAACTGAATAATAACACAAATGCACTTAGGAAAGACTAATAAAAAGTTTTAACACAACTGGGTTGATATTTCAGTACAATTATGAACTTCGCGAGTTTTAAAATAAAAAAAAATGCATCACTCAAGTATTTCTGCGATACTTTTTGCAATGCACATAACAAATCTTTGTTTTTCGTTGAAGGGATGTGATGTGGGTTTACTTTTTTTCATCACGTTGACTTGGTTTATTACAGTAATGAACAGCAATAAGTTGCGATGAATCTTTTTAAACATTGCTGCCTTGTGTGGATTTAAACGTCAATTTACTTCACTGAATGCACATCTGATCACCTGCACATACTGTGCATTACCGATAAAATCCTACTTATAGACATTTTCAAAACTTTTAAACTCCAATGTCTACTTAGTCAAACTCAGATTAAGCAAAAGACATGTCAAATGTTTCGATAAGAGAACACGCACTTTATTGGCTGCTATTTAATTGGTAAATTTATTTTCTATGTTTATCCTTTGTTTAGGACTATCTGTCATGTTTCGGGAGAAGATAGCTGCCCATGGTTAACATATAAGCACTTGGTTTTTGCAATATTGTGTTGAAAGCTTTTAACCTCAGCTCTCGTGTGGATAGATATGGTTTGATATGAGAAATTATTTCGATAATGTGAAGTTTTAGAGTGGTTTATCAATACAACCAGGTGTGAATTTATACAAAAACTTGGGCTACAAGAAAATGTGTGGTGAAAAGGTGACTGAATCATCGTAAATATGTATTTTGGTGTGTACAAGTTTATATTGTAAAGGATTATCCCAATTATTACATTCGCATTTTATTAAGTATTGAAATGCAAATTATGATTGAGCACCTTTTAACAGACATTCAATACGATTAATTTTTTTAAGTAGAGTTCGGATATATATTTTTACGTACTCTACTTTAACATTGTATTCAATACCATGTTCATATGGTTAATGATGACTCAGGCGTGAAAAAAAAACATGACACTGCCCTTTTTAACTCGTACCGCATAACAACTTATTTTCATATTCTTATTTGTTCCAGTTGACAAATAATTATCAAGCACCACATAGTGTCCTCAGTTAAACTCAGCAACACAAAATTAATCAGATAAAGAAGATCTGCAAAAAACTTTATAATTTGATTTGCTTTCTTCGAACAACTCCGTTAATACATTTGAGGACATAAAGAGTATGAACGACAAATAAATGAATATGGAATATATGCAATACACCAAACAAGTTTTAGCCAAAACAAATGAATGTCCACTAGTATATAGGTATGATTTTTTATGCTTAATTCAAACAAACCACCACAGCAACAAATTAATAAAACAATGAAAACAATAAAAAAAATCAAATACATTATAAACAAAACTTGCCTTGTTAATCCTTTCCCTGCATACACAGAATGGTAGTATATAGACGTCTCCTTTATACCAATTCCATAGTAATGATATCTGTAAATAAACAATATCTCACTTTTGATGAATCAGATAAAGATATACGATTAAAGCAGAGGTTTGCTAAATAAATAGAATGGTATGTTGCACAATTTATTACTAAATTAATGTTTGCAACTGTTGCACGCGATGAAAAAGGATGAATAGGAAAGATGTATTCCTAATTAAATATAAAGAAACAAATGCATGAAAGAAAAACATTATTCAAACCAAGAATAATTTTAAGAATGACCTCTGTAATATTATGAAAGCGTGAATTGAGAAAAGTTACAAATACAAAATCATCGTTTTACTTACTTTGATTGTCCCCTTGTTCCTAATCGCCTTGTAGTTAGTTTTGGAAACTTTTGTCTGATCAACTGTTCAGTATAAAAGAATACTACTTTACATTATTAAATTTGCAATACATCGGCAAACGAATACCGAAGCAAGAACGACGAAAGGGTGAATTCTAAAATTATAAATCCAAAATCACGGCGTTTCACATCCAACACGAATTGAGAAAGTATGACAAAGACAAAATAAATAAACAGAAATGAACAAGAACGCCATACAACTAAAATACTAGCAGTGTGAATCCCTATTAAACTGAGGTATACAGTGATACAGTGACTGATAAAAATATAACGAATCGAATAACCCAATCCCGCAATATTAATGATTGTTATCTAATAACTAAAATACAATCCCTATGATACCAAAAACGTGACAGACATTAAACTTAACTTAAAGTTTTTTGTCGACATCACAAAAGACTTGCTCCTAAAAGATTGTTCAGAAGAGCAACCCATAGATAGGAATCAGTTTAAAAAAAACAAGATATTTTATGCTTTACCTTGGAAGTCAATCAAGTCATTCGTATTTGATCCCCTAACATTGTTTTACACCAACAACAATAAAGCAAAAATACAAATTCAGCAAAACAAAATAAACAATAAAAAAATGATAAGAAGGCGAGGTAATTAAAAAAAAGCATCGTGCGTATTTCGTATGCAATCAGCTATTTTATTCCACATTGCATGAAAAATTTCAGGAACTGCTGCTAATTCAAAAACAATAAAACAAAATAAGAAAACAAAATTGAATTCGACTGAATGCCAATGCTAAATAATATTCCTGTATTTTTTTTATATCGAACTTAGTTGTGTCATACATTTAACAAATGAGCCTATTCAATTTAATCGACTTAATTCAAATGTCTGGGTAACTATCCACATGTAAAAGTCTTATTTAATGTATGCAGAAATTAACCAGGTGTGTACAAATAGTTTAAGTCAAAAGAAATGGAGGCGGAATAGTGCAAACTAGCTTTTTGGTAAGACGGTATGATTTAATGGCGTGTAATTCAAGAAATAAAATCAAATCAGGGCATTTCGAAACAAATTTGTATTTTGTTGAAAAATATGTTGGTACTTGCCTCCCGTTTTTGGAGATGATTTGGCTTTTCCTTATAGTTCACAGAAGCTATCTGTTCTCTATGTATATTTCGGTTTATGTTCCCCTAAATGTTTTGAAATGATCTGCGTTGAAGATACATAAGTTGGCATCTGCAGAAATTAAATTGACTGTAACTGCAGTATTTATTTATTTGGACTGTCAGTCTCTTCTTTTGCCACTGTGTTTTTTAGGTTCACACTGTAGTGCTTTGACTGCTGTAGTTGTAGTGTTTGTGTGTTTTGTTGGTGTGCAGTGTTTTAGTCTTCTGGTGTTCTCGTTCCTGCCTTATTCCTGGACTCTGATTTCTGTAATTTTGTGCGTTGTTCCTCCTATATACTACAGCCGTTTTTTTTCTCTCTCCTGCGGTCATTTTCAAAAATGATAAACGTGACAAAAGTGAGTATTTTTTTTATTTCCTTGTGTATTTTATGTAAAAACGACTTCACTTTAAACAAAATTCTCTTAGTTAATTTCTCATACCAGTTTTTTTT
>MJUU01012637.1:257961-271254 GCA_002080025.1 Modiolus philippinarum | reverse complement strand
ATATGTCAATATGGAAACAACCGAACATAATTTTTATTCTAAATTTCCGGGAAACTGTTTTTTAAATGTCTTTAACAGTAATAATTTCATGAAAATCGGCCAAGAAATAAACTTTTGAGAATTATTTAAGGAGATGCCGTTTTAATTTAAATGAACAGGGAAACAAAAATAAATACCCTCTTCTATTAATAAGCTGGATATGATGAATTAGAAAAACCTCGTACAAATTTTTATGTCAAGTTTAATTTTGACACTTTGTTTTTTCGCCGTCTAGAAAGTTAAAAAAAATTTGCTTACATTGACATGTCCAGATCTAGCATTTAGTTGTCTCAACTTGTTCCTTTGTATGACCTTTGTTATGGATAAAACATTTCGCAAATCACGTATGACATCTACATAGCAGTAGACGTTAATGCTTTTCCAAACTGCGGTCTGACTCTTACAGAGTTCATAGGTTTTCTTAAGGAACTCAATATTACAATGAAGTATTAGGGTCCCATTCTAACAATAAAAGGATTTATGCATTTACCCTTATCAAAGTAATTGAAATTTAAGTTAAAGCCAAGCTCAAAACTAGTTATAGATGCCAAGTGATAAATATGCCCCAATTCCACTACATCTTAATTTTGCATGTAGATGATCATTTTGGTTTATTAAGAGTATATATGTTGTCGTGTTTTTCTAGTGCAGTTCGCTTGTGAATTGTGGCATGTTATTGTAGTTTCCGGCCAATGCAGGTGTTTACTGTTAGCCTGCGTTTGTAATTATATGACTATTTATAGTTATCTGTGGATTTGTTTGGTCATAAAATATCATTTATTTATTATTTAATGGGAACAAATTTCATGGCTGTGGTAAAGGCTGCAATGAATAAATATTACCTCAGGCATTTACTCCAGGTCTTTACTATCAAATATGAATCTCTGAGGAAATAAACACCCTAGCCTATATTCATATTTGATAGTAAACAAACATTTTTTTCTAATGCCGGAAGGGGGCAAGTCCCTCTTGGTTGGTTTGTCATAAAATGTCGTTTTTACTTTATGCTTGGAAGTTTCGTGCATGTGATATTAGTTTCGATAAATAATTAAGACCATTTATGGGTAATTTATGTGGTCATGTTGGGTCATTAAATATTACTTTGACCCCATTGCTACAAATTTCACGACTGTTGAAAAAGCTGCGACGGATAAAAATGTTATTTATGGTAATCTGTGAGTTGATTTGTTTAAGGCATTTAGAAGATCGAAATTTAAAAAAATGTTTTAGTATAGGCATAGTACAATAAAAGAATGCTGTGAGTCGAGATGTTCTTAAAATTTATAAATGTAATGAGTCCTGTTGGGCAATATTTCTTCTGTTTATTATCAATTAGAAAATTTTGCCCTTCTATTTTGTGTGTTACAACTTATAATTTCACGTCAAAAATGCGTGAAAAGACAATTGAATATTTTACTATATATAAACTAAAGTGACGAATAAAACTAAAGCCAAATATAGGTCATTTTGCTTAAACATTTTGATTTTATCTGCACTGATGAGACATTTAAAAAGGTTGAAATAATAATTTGCAAAATTCAAGGTAACTACCGCTGCTTTTTTTCATGATTGTATTATTTAGAAAAAACATGGAAGTGTAAATTCTCCATTAATGAGGCTTGTTTAGAGGGTCCCAAATATCCCATTTCCAAGCAAGTCTTGACTAAATACATCGGCAAACGAATACCGAAGCAAGAACGAGGAAAGGGGGAATTCTAAAATCATAAATCCAAAATCACGGCAATTCATATCCAACACGAATTGAGACAGCATGACAAAGACAAAACAAATAAACAATGTCCCTTTGAAAATTGAAGATATCCCAATAATAATTGAAATATCCAATATCCCAATATACCCAAAACAAGTTTCATTATGCCTTTGTAACATACGACTTGGACATGTTCACAAGAAATACGTAAGAAGTACTACTAGTTTTTCTCAATTTAACAATTGTTAATTTATCTAATATATTTTTCATCCATGTAGGTGACATCATAAGACCATGGGGTCCCAAAACAAAAATACTATTTTTAGAAACTATCCTACCTTGCCAAATGTTGCTGCACCAGCTGGAGTAAATTTGACCTTTTTACAAAAATCTAAATAATGTGTATATAACACACATCGAGGTAGACATACACCTTCTGCTCTCTCATAGTTTTCTGTCAACCTGAAATTAAAAAAAAATATGTTGTATTATTAAAATTAAATTATTCAATCAAAATTATTTCATTAGCATTGGTAGTGATCACTTGCAACAAACGTGACCATAATTAGAGTAAGGCATCGTTGAACAAAAGACCATTTTGATACAGTGCTATATTTAATGTTTTCCGTCATCAATACTAAAACAAAGTTTGCCGATTCTACACTTTTAGACAAAATAAAGAGATCTGAAAAAATGAGTGACTAAACATATATTTTTTTTATTTTATTTCTATTTAAATGTTCAATATGACGATCGAGGACGTAAAACACACTTTGTTTCAGTTACATTGATGAAAAATATTTGCTTTTTCATTTGTTTTTAGTTTTTTTATGACTATGGGTATATCTACAGGTCATATTATTATCAATATAGACAATTACAACTGCGTAACGGAAAACATAACAAGATATAAATAGTTCTATTCTCTATTCTTATTTTCTTTTTTTCTTGTATGATGTTTACGCTGTTTGCTCTTCAACCAGTAATGGACTGGATGTTTTGATTTAGTCATATGCAGAAACATCATTGATGTATCAATCTTTTATTACTATTACTTACCACTTTAATGTTGATGCTACCTGAGATTGTTTTTGTGTGCTCTGTTCAGGATTATTATGATCTTGATTTTTCGTTTCCTCTTTACATGTGTCCTGCCATTCTGAAATATTTAATGTTTACATTTATTATTTAAAAGATGTTCACGTATTACTATACTATAGTAATGTTATTATATCAAATCGGCAAGCGAAACGAGTAGGGAACTGCAAAATGAAAAAAAACTTTTCTTGAGAGACAAGACTGTTCCCAATACAATGCTCAAACTATTAATACAAATGAGTTCTTTTATATCCGACCCTTTGCTGGATAAATGCGAATGAGAAATTATTTTTGCAGACTAAATGTCAGCTGCAAAACACGAAAAATATTATATGAAGTGTTTGTATATTTATTTTCAGGTATAAAGCTTGCAAAAAAGAAAGATTATCCAAGGTAAGCCATAGTTTAACGATGCATTATTTATTTTTTTCTGAACAATCTCATTTTACGAAGAACTTTTTCTACAGTTGAGGTCGAAATCAGAATAGAAACAAAAACAGCATGCAATAATGTGAAGAGCGGGATAATGTCAACAGTCTTTTGTCGAGCAAGATTGAAAACACCACAAAACACAAAAAGACACAACAACTGATAAAGACAGACATTTAAGCAATGGAGAAACTCGTACATTCCAAAAAGTAGAAATCCAAGTATTCATTTTATACTAGAACATCTTGGACCCGTCTAAAGTTTTAGCCATCAGGCTGTAGTAATAATCTATGACTATGAAAATTAGAAGTTCTGTTTTGATGTACCGATTTTCCAGGTTCTTAAGCCCCGGTAAAAACGTTAGGTCCAATATGAATTTTGAGTTATTGTAACTGCATAGCAAAAATCAGTTAAAAAAGTTAAAAAAAGTCAAAAAGTCAATTTGAAACACAAACACTTTAAAATTGTAATTTTCCTGAGTAATTCTTATTTTATGACCACTTTTGCCTGATGGAATGTTAGATCCTTTCTTCAGCTAATTTAACACCAGTACCGTTGCAATAATCCTGAATATAATATGAAAAAGAAAGGAAATGGGGTAAATGTCAATGAGACAACATCCCATATCCAGGTTAAAACGACCAAAAACAAAAAGTATATTTAAATGGCCGTAAGTACAAAGGGTTTGATAAAGTTGTTATTTTGCAAATGCAAACCACACAGAGGCATTTATGAGGTTTACCAAAACTGTGCCCTGGTGCGAGTCTGAACTGTTTAATTTGAGAGAAACTGTGCAATATAAAATACAAAATAGATGAATAATTAATAAAAAAAAAATCATGACATTAAAGACAATATGCCCAGACGTAATTTACCAAAGTGACAGAATTTTTGCATCAGTACGAAATCAGTATTATCACAAAAAGAATATTATCATTTTTCTCGGTGTCAGCTTTATAAATGTTAACAATGCAATTGTAAGTTTTTCAAGTTTTATTTTTATTTTCATATTTTGTCTTTGTTTCCCTGTTTTCTGGTAATTTATATTTCTATGGACTTGTGGACTTCGATTTTTGTTTGTTCCTTCGGCATTCTGCTGTCGATGGTTTCTTTTAAAAAAGGGTTACGTTTGAGAAGAAAAGTAAAAAATATTCCTACGTAATTTACTCAAAATACCCCTTTCAATTAATTCCTATTCTAATTGCAAATGTAGTGTTTAATTTATTTTTTGTTGTTGTAATTTTTAATAATCCTTTAATTGTGCATATATTCCTTATAAATAGGTCTTAAATGACAAATAAACAAATAAAGGGACATGGGGTAAATGTACTTTGGACGAATCCCTATATATACCTAGGTAAGATTAAGTTGAATAGTCTTCAACCCTAAACAACGGCAGTATAATACCGAAGGAACAAAGCACAAGATTACACAAATCAAAGTCCAGAGACAAGGCAAAAGCAAGAACACCAAAAGACGGNAGACCAAAGACACCACATGCCCACAAAACACACGAACATTACATATACAACACAAAAAACTAAAGCACTAACAGTGTGAACTCTCAATAAACAAGAGTGTCATCAGGTGCCCCGGAAGGGTAAGTAAATAATGACGTTCTTAAATTTTGTCACAAAACATACATGTATTTATTGTGGGTTTTATCGTGCAAGTCTTTTCATTTCGGCACTAAAATTAAATTCTTAAAATCACGATACATTACTTTAGATGATTTGATTTAATACATGTAAGTTGTATATTCTACATTATTGTCATGATGAGTGCTTCTTTAAAATTTATATCTGTTCAACGACAATGGGGTTTTTATTGTCCAGGTAATTTGGGACCTCCAGCACACCTCATGGGGCTTTTACAGTAAATTTGGTATGGTAGATTAATATTACCAATGGATGTATACTACCTTTGGTCCAAATGATGTTTACATGTACGCATTATGGTGAACCATCAATCTTCGAGGGCACCACCAGTCAGACAGTACAGTTTAGCGGCAATGGGACAAAAAAAATACCACACATCAAACCAATAACAATATTTCAGTTTTTGTGAATAAATTATAATTCGAGAAAACCACAAATAAAAATATGTCATTATATTTTAGTTGGATAGGTACTGTAGCCATCACTTTTGTTTATTACATTGATTTTGAGAGTTTTATATAAAAAAACACTTATGAATACTATTTCCAAGTCTGGAGCTGTGATATCTGAGCGGATTTTCTACCCATTGCACTAAACTGAGTAAGTCTAAATAATTTTAACATTTTTGCTTATATTATGGTAACGACGGTATCACTGTCGTGCAAATAACTAAATACCGATGTTACTGTGAATTTACTTTCTGCATATGCGCATTTCGACAACTTATGTCTCTTCAGTGCTGATAAAATCTAAACTTTTGGAAGGCCATAAGCTCAAAGATGTTTAAAAACTGATAGAGAACAAAAAAACAAAATTATTTTATTTATCTTATTCCTTTCCTTTATCTTGTCTTTGCTGTTGTACTTTTGGCCTAATACACACTGCTTGATGAAACGCACATCTAGTGCTCTGAATTTGATATCATCATTATTACACCGTTTCAGCTTATATGGGCCTAAAATGTTTAAATTTATCATTTATAAATTTTCAACCTCTGATTTCTGAAATAAGACATCAAGCACTGTTATGATGTATCCTTGGATTGTCCTAACTTATCTTCTAGTCCGTCGTCATAGCGACGAAGCTCCCGGAAATCGATATAGTGTTTGTCGTCTGCTGATATCATAACAACGACTTAGTGATAAGACTATGTGCAGCTTATGATAGTTATTTGATGAACTAAACCAGTTAATATGTGGTTATAAGTATTAATTTAAATCTCTCATATGTACATCACAAAGATCACTATTGATCTAAAAGTTCGTAGATCACACAGTTCCCTATGATTCATTTTTAGATAATGTCAAACACCGTGTCAACGGTATATACTCTTTAAAAAGTGTGCTTCCTATCCTATAGTCTGTTTATGACGGTGTATATAATTTCGGTGTATATAATTTCTTATATTTATTTATTTATTTATTTTGGCTCTCAGTCACCCTTAAAACTGTACTTTTACTTTAGTATTTTTAATTACTTGATTTTTACTCTTCTAGTGGTACCTTATATATTATGTTGAAAGTTTCCAAAAAATTATACCTAAGAATACATACACTTTGGAACGCGATAGAAAAAAATGCAGTATATCTAGTCTTTAGCACTAATACTAGGGTTTATGTGCGAAATACAAGGTATACCGCATGAAAATGCAATTTCAGATCGGTATACATGGTATTTCTAGAAAAACCTAGTATTTCGCACGGAAACTGTAGTTTCCGATCGAAATTGAACGGAAACTACGGTTTCCGTACGAAAACACTAGTTTCACATCGGGTATCGGAAATTGGAGTTTAAACCGAAAACGCAATTTACAGTTTAACGAAAAACGGAAATCGCCATTAGATATTTAACATTCATCCCAATCAGTAACGGAAACCGGCATTCAACATTTAGTTAAACCAATCAAAAAAATGGTTTATTTTGTTTATAGCTAATCTCTCTCTTTTTTCTTATTCAACTTTCGTAATTTTTATCTATTATATGTATTTTGATAATATAAATTAACAATCTAATATAGTGGTGATTTTGACCATTTTGTGGTGCAAATGGGATCAGATTTGCTGGTTATGAGAGGATTCGGTCTCCACTGTTAACTGTTGTGAATTTCGCCTTTTCAGACTTAGCTGAAAATATATACTTCGTTTTATAAATCTCTGTGGAATTTTCTTTTCGTATAATTTGATGTGTTCTCTTGTTTAAAAGCTCTGTTTGGGAATATACATCACAGTAAATAAGGAAGGCATAAACTCACTTTTCAAAAATGACCAAAGCAATTCTTTTTTTTTATATAAAAAAATTATTTCATGATATTCTTTCGAATGAGTTCAATTATTGCACTATACAAATTTCTTGATTTTTTGCATAAATAAGTTGTTACAAGTCAGCGATTTAACCTAACGCTTTAAAAATCAAGGTTTTAAAAGTGAAATGTAGACAGCGGTTTAAATTCAGTCTTTAAAAATCACCAATACTCATCTAACTTATTGATCGATGTTGTAAACATAAACAAATTATCTTCTAGCAACTCTCTCCATTGGGTTCACGCTTTAAATAATAAAATACCGAAGTTACTGTGAATTTACTTTCTGCATATGCGCATTTCGACAACTTAAAATCTAAACGTTTGGAAGACCAGCAATTCAAAGATAGTTAGAAAATTATAGAGAACAACTAACCAATATGATCTGAATGTAAAGCCAAAATCAGCTAAGGACAGAGCTTTGCATGAAGGAATTACTCCTTAGTTTTCAACAAAATTTACAAAAAATTTAGATATTGTAAGGTTCCAAATATAATCGGCTTTTTGGTCAGCACCGAAGTACTGACAGTCCACCAGCAGTAGCATCGACCCAGTAACAAATAACTTAATACCGAAGTTACCGTCAATTTACTATCTGCATATGCGCATTTCGACAACTCATGTCTCTTCTTAAAATAATCCTCATAAAAAATGATTGACTCAGCCTTGTAGGTGTTTCCTGTTATCTTTCTTATTCTATTTTTGATTGCTAAATGATGTCTATATATGTTCATATCACGACTTTTTTCATTATTTTGGCTTCCAAACATCATCAATGATTTTTTTTTTCAAATTCTTATCCTAATTCTGGTCGTAATGAAACCGTTACAGACCATGTTAGTCCCACATGAGTAAAATTTGTGATCTAGTGATTCTGTTTGATGAATAAATTTTACATAAAACACTCATTCTTAATATTCTGTTAAATCGTTTTTTTTAAATGCTATTCGGTACAATATCAATTTCAATAGAGTTGTTAATGATATATAATATATGTCCCGGTATCAACTAAGAGAAATGTATAGTCCCAATGGTTAAACGGAAAAACAGTTTGTTACTGAAGCCCAGATTGAAATTTTTTGACAAGTCAAAACATCACGTTTCGGTTCGTTTGTCTTATTCTGCCAATTACTTGTTTTTCTGCGTGGTCATGAGCCCCTCCCATTGAATATATAAATGAATACCTATTATCGTTACTTTTTAAGTTTAAGATAAAAAAATATATGCATTAAATGGAGATTATGCAAGTAAATGGAAACTTCACGAACGTGCCTTTATCATCCAGGATGACAGTTTTTAAAATATTATATAAGAGCAAACCTATATAAACATTTTTGCATAAAAAATATAGTAAGAGGAGGGACATGTCTCTGGTAAAAGTACTCATTAATAAATCTACATTTTGTACTTTGTGTCCCTAACTTTATTTAATATTGTTATATATTAATTTAAACAGTTCTTGTTTTGTCGTGTTTATTTCTTTTTTAAGTTTAATATTATGTTAACGGGAATTGTGATGATAAATCAGTAGTCCAGATTTGTAGATTCAATTTAATAATTCTTGAAGAAGCAGGTATGTTTTAATTTTTCTGATCACCAAGATTATTTTTTTCTTATAATTTAAATTTCTTATTTGTTAATGATGGAAATAAATACCAGATTTTATTTATTTCCAAACATTTTAATGTTTGATTTTTCACTGATGATATAAAGAAGTATTTCCTCAACTAGTTTTTGTTCTTTTGTCTGCCGATTTACTGCATTTAGTAATGAAAAGAAAAACCAAGCTTTGACTGCAGTAATGAAATAAAAAAAAGTAGCTCATTTGCTTTGCTTCCCATAGTTACAAACACAGGAAAACAGTTAACACCTACAATGGCCGAAAACTACAACCGCATGCCACAATTCACAAGTGAACTGCACTAGAAAAACAATAATGAAGACAAGAGACAAACATAAATAGCGATAGGAACTCGGGATAGCCAGACTTGGTACCGTCACTAGCAAAAATCAGTAAAGTTTTAGTCCTCTATCTCTGATTTTATTTATATAACTTCTATTTTTTTTTTCGAAATACATAATTTTTACTGTTTGTTATATTTATAACTTGGCTATCATACCAAAGTATTAAGTAAGCAACTTCTATTTGTTATTAGCATCAATCACTATAATATGTTTACTTAATTCTGTTAATTCTATAATCTTAAAAATAAATTTAATATTGACCTTAAGTCTCAATAATCAACCAAGTAAAGTGCTTTTGAAATTTTTGTCAACAGAGAGTCGTCAGGCAGACTGGAATTTAAGTACATCTGCGGAAATGTCCTCCCCTGAACACTGAACACTTTAGTAGGAAAAGTCCTTGGATTCATATGATTACTCCTATCCAAAATATTATATTCAAAATAAAACTTATAGGATGCACTATCAAACACTATTTTTGTCATAAAATCGTAGAAAAATATATTAAATGTGTCTCTAAATTTTCGAAAAGTATTTGGAGAGATTAGATATTTTTTTATTGCGTTATGGAGATCACAACGTTAAAAAAAGAAAAAAAAAAACGATTTGATTAATAAATTGCTTTTCATTGACTGTTGGCTGTATATTGAAGGTACAACAACAACTACAGTCAAATCATTGAAGTAACGATTACATCATTAAATTTCAAATTAAAAAAAATAATGACATGGTGAGAATTGTCGATTTTAACAGTCCCATGGACCCTGTGATGCGCTGTCAGTCTTTTTTTTGTTTGTTTTGTTTTGGTTTTTTTTGTTTTGTTTTGTTTTTTGTTTTTGTTTTTGTTTTTTGTTTTTTTTTTGTTTTTTTAAGCAATTTAACTCTACTTGTGACTTAAGAAAAAAAAACAATGCCGTCACAAAACAAAACAGAATGCAACACAGACATAAGTTGTCGAAATGCGCATATGCAGAAATTAAATTCACAGTGACTTCGGTATTAAATTATTTGTTACCACTGGGTCGATGCCACTCCTTGTAAGATGCTTACAAAAATATTCTTCAAATATTTCTGTTTTTCACTCGTAAGGATCGATATCCGTGGACATTTTTTAAAAATATTGCAACCATAAATAATTACTATCAGTATGAGGCCCTTTCACTTCCAAAAATTCAACAAGTATTGCTGATTGCTACAAGTCAACACCTTCTATAATGCCCGAAAGTTTGAACATGAAAATACTTTGAAAACATTCGAAATTCCAGCTTAAAATCAAAACACAAATCTTTTGTCTGAGGAACATATTAATTTTTTATCTAATTTTTAACCAGAAGGAAAATAAAAATTGAAGAAACTGTATTTACTCCATTTTTTTATTTCAAAAAATAAATAATTATCACCCGATGTTAACAAATCCACGAAAACATTTAACAAAATTGCATTTTATTTGAATCATCACCCTTTGGGAATGATTTCAAATTATTTACCTTTTTACAAAAGTTAAACAATGAGAGGATATGGAGTAGATGTATATGAAAAACGTCTACAGATACACGGTAAAACCAAACCATCGAACAACGATTAATATTACATGTTTCCATAAAAATATAATTGTGTCATAATGCATTACTTGCGATTTTTTGGTAACTATTTAATAGAATATAAAAATATTGCAGACCTGAACAACGTGATTCTTTTGATTTGTTCATGTAAAATACATATTATTTTAGATCTATATTTCCTTATCTCCTTATCCCGAATTCTTAATTTGCTATGGTGTAATGTTTAATCTGATCATATTACATTAAACATTTCGCCGATTTGTATAGAGTTATTTTTTTATCCTTGTTAAATTGATTTACTGAGAACTACATGTAAAAATGGATAACAGAAAAACACCTACAATGGCTGAAAATTATAATTACACGCCGCAATCTGCTAGGGAACTACACAGGAAAAACACGGAGAAGACAAACATAAACAACGATAGGAACTCGGGACAGCCGGACTAGTTACCGACACTAGCAAACGCCGCCAGCGGTATATATTCACCAACTTGTCATATGATATTATTATGTGAAAAAAATACATACAAGTATCATATTGTCTCTTACATATGCTAAAAAGAGCTAAAGTCACTATTCATTTGCATTTAAGACAAATAATTCTCTTTGGACATACCGACACTGTTATGAATTCAGGACAGGAAGGAGACCATAAGACCATCTCTTGAGATTTTAACATTTATTTTTGAAACTGTATAAATTTTAAATTCATATGTATAATAAGTATTAGTATTTTTACATTTGGATTTCTAATTGAATCGAAAAACGAATACTGAAGCAACAAAATGTGAAATGAAACAAAAATTCTCTTTTAATTATGTTAGACGTTGGCATTCCAAAACTGCGTGTTGAGGCGCGGAATACATCACTTTAACTTCGGTTTTTTGTTATTCATTACCACTGGGCCGATGCCTCTGCCTTTGACTTTTAGTCCTCGAGGGTATTCACGAACCCAGTAGCCAGTACTTCGGTGATGAACTCGAAAACCGATTGTATTGAAACTTGCAACATCTAAATTTTGCAAAATTTTGCTTACATCTCAGGAGTATCTCCCTCATGCATAGCTCTGTCCTTAGCTGAACTTTGGTTTTTCTAAAAATCCTTTCGGTTATTTGTTCTCTATCACCTTTAACATTTTTTGGTTAATGTTTTTTCAAATGTTTTGTTTTGATCTGCACTAATGAGACATAAGTTGTCGAAATGCGCATACGCAGAAAAATAAATTAACAGGAACTTGGGTATATTTAATTTATTATTTTAATTATATTTATTTCTGTATTCACTAATTCTTTTGAATTTTATAGCAAAGAATATATATTTTCATTTATAGTAATTGATTCCTCCATTCTTTTCTAAAACAAGCCTTTCGCACATTTTTTTTTATTTATGTAATTGACAGGGTAAATGTGGGAATATTTACTAATTGTTGATGGGTCCCAATAATGATTTCAAGACGAAGAACAGCAATGAAAGCGTTGTTAGATTTACTTAACTCTACCCTGTGTCTGTGGGGATTTTAATATTTTAATTAATGTACATTTACTCAATATCTCCCCATTTGTTCTAACCTTTTTATAAGCTTCGCCATTAAATAAAACACATTTACATAAACTGTGACAGACAAAATACTAAATAGTGTGTATAATCATACCCAACGTAGTGAAGTGTCTAACAGTGATCTAGTCATTTAGGTCGGGTGGGAAACTTGTATTGAATTGACTTTAAAAATATTGTATCGGGTTGAACAATGGTCAATAAGCACCGAAATATATATGTATAAATATGCAAAAAAACGCATACAGTTCTGCAATAAATATTATTTTCCTGTAAAAGCAGTAGTATTTGGAGAATAACATTTCAGTCTTCGTCATGATATAAATGTTATCCCATCCCAACAGGAAAATGAAGGCTTGACACGTCTTTTATCATCATATTTTCATATTTGTTATCTTGAAAGATTTTCTGACCGCTTATATTTGTTCGTGTATTATATATAATAACCGTTATCTGGCGTTTTAGCTTAGTCATAAAATATTTAAAAATTTTGTGCGGGTTTAGCTTATCCTTCATTTCAGTAAAGTAAATCTGATTGTCGCTTTGTTGTGGTTCCTATTACAACTCTAAAGGATGCAAAAGAACTGTACAAAATAAAAAAAGATGACTAAATGTATTCAAAAGTTAAATTTGTTAGAGGAATACTATACTAATAAATTATTTTGTCTACTGCCTATCTCCATTATAAATGGGAATATGCGCACTAGGAAAATTGTCCAACAGAACTGTCAAGAGGTGAAATCAAAAGGGCAAAAAGATGAAGTTGGTGCAAAATGTATACCTCAATGGTCTTGACATGTTTCGGGTATTTCAAAAGATATAATAGGTCAAACGTACTTTTCAATTTGATATTTATATTAATCTATTTCAATACCAATCTATCTCTATCGTATACAAATACCATACGAAATGAGAATTTGAATTATAAATTATTAACACAAAATTAGCAAATTTACAAATCTAATATATATATATATA
>MJUU01012637.1:216341-239669 GCA_002080025.1 Modiolus philippinarum | reverse complement strand
AGACTGAACAACAGCAGACAGAATACCGAGGGAACAAAGACTGAACAACAGCAGTCAGAATACAGAAGGAACAAAGACTGAACAACAGCAGACAGAATACCGAAGGAACAAAGATTGAACAACAGCAGACAGAATACCGAAGGAACAAAGACTGAACAACAGCAGCCAGAATACCGAAGGAACAAAGACTGAACAACAGCAGTCAGAATACCGAAGGAACAAAGACTTTATAATAACAGATAGAATACCGAAGGAACAAAGACTGAACAACAGCAGTCAGAATACCAAAGGAACAAAGACTGAACAACAGCAGTCAGAATACCGAATGAACAAAGACTGAACAACAGCAGTCAGAATACCGAAGGAACAAAGACTGAACAACAGCAGTCAGAATAACGAAGGAACAAAGAATGTGGTATTTACAAAAAATCAAAGTCCAAGATTCAGATTCAGATTCTTTTAGATTCTTTATTCTCTAAAACAACAGTACAGAGAAGTCATACAAATAAAAAGTGTACATTTCATCACGCATGACAAGTGTATTTCAATAGATAAACAACAATTAAGAAAACTACTAATTGCAATTACAATAGAAATTACAGAGCCTTGGACTAACCTTGAGGACCTACATTTAGATTATTTTTAATTGATCTTATTGATTTGCACAAGTTACGTTACGGAATTTCGTCTCGTTTCCTTAAATTTAAACTTCTAGATACCGTCTCTATTTCTTATATCTTACTTTTTATTTGCCGTCTCTGTTCCTTTTATTTTACCTTTAAAACATCGTCTCTATTCCTTATATTTAAAATTTTTATTATTTTTAAAATATTAAAAAGAAAGGAAATGGGGTAAATGTCAAGGAGACAACATCCCATATCCAGGTTAAAACGACCAAAAACAAAACATCTAGGGGTCACCATATGGTCTTCAACACAGTGAGGAACCTCACACCATATAGTAAGCCCTAAATGGCCCGAAAAGGTGAAAAAACTAATAAATATTGTTTCATTTTATTGTGTGTTTCATGAGTATTTGGTAATTTACACGTGCATTGTTGATTTGTTTTCATATTTTGTAAGTAAATTGTGTCTTTACTATCTTTGAAGATTGTATTTCTAACACAGAAATTGTCATCTATTTATGTTCGATTTTACATTAATTTATCTCCCTTGTACTTCTTGTACTTGGATATGAAAAGTGTTGTCTTGAAAAAAATGTGCTTTGGCATCTTAAAATGCATTTGTAACAAAACCGGCTGTGTGGCAATAAGTTTGAAAATACAAGTCTTCGGATTTTGAAATGAGATTTGAATTTATTTGGATAACTAAAGCGACATAAAACATTTACGTAATCATAACACTGCTTTTATGATTGTTTTGAATACATACTTAGCCAAAACAACAACAAAAAATCTTGAAAATTTGTTGCAAACTTAAAATTATCCTTTTTGCGATTATTCTAAAACAAAAACGATGCACATGACGCCATTTTTGTTACTAAATGTCTATATTTCGTCATTGAATTTTACGAATGAATCTGTATTTCAAAGCATTCCAATGTTTTTCATTATTTTTAATTAAATTTTGAACGATTTTGATTCATTTACTTTTTTCCAAATTGGAGTTCTACAAGGAAGCACGTTTGACCCAAAATTTCGTACAGTTCGGACCAGTTTTCAATGTTTACGACATTACCCTCTTTTAGCTAACATTTCGAACTTTCTTATGAGCCGATAAAATCCCATGAGGCTTTTTTGGGTCATTTAAACTTTTAAAGTAAGCCACTTTTCTAATACTCACCACTCTAATATAAGGTTTTACCCCAATTTCAAAGAATGTATGACCCGTATGAACACGACACATATCAATGCGCACGTGCGTTTTATCAGTGATACTGACATTATCAGCCTTTGCAGTTCAATGGAAATTCATACAAGATACTAACAAAGATGGAAAAACACATTTTGCATGCAACTGAAATATGCATATTCTGAAACCAATGTAAGAATAAAATGAAAAAGTTAATGGTTGGGTAAGACTTCAGGCTTAAGTAAGAACGGAATGGAAATACATGTATAACTACAGTAGGGTGCAGACATAACCTCTCGTAAAGTTAACTTGAACCAGTCATAAAAGCTCTTCTAAGTTAACTTATGACCGTTTTCGAGTTAACTTAGCCCAGTCATAGAGCAGTCATAAAAGCTACTCCAAGTTAATTTTAGAACTGCACAGTCTAGAGCCCTGACTGCTCTGACCTGTTCTGGGCATAGAATCCTGTCTGCTTTGACCTGTTCTGGTCGTAGAGCCCTGACTGCTCTGACCTGTTCTGGTCATAGAGCCCTGACCGCTCTAACCAGTCATAGAATCCTGACTGCTCTGACCTGTCATAGAGCCCTGACTGCTTTAATTTTACAGCAATGGAAACGTTCAACATTCCATTTCCAAATTAGCGCTCATCGTGTGCACTCGTCGTGTAAAGCGTGTGTGTGTATCGTGTAACGTACGTGCGTTTACTTCTTTCTGTCAAAAGACCATATTTTATAGATGTATTTGTCCGTTTTCTACGGAAGCATATTCGTGCCACATTTTTTGCAAAAATATTTTTTATTGCGATTAAACGCAATAACTTTTGCGTTTTAACGCAAAACATTGCGAATAAACGCAATAATTTTTGCGTTTAAACGCAAAACATTGCGAATAAACGCAATGATTATTGCGTTTAAATGCAAAACATTGCGAATAAACGCAATAACTTTTGCGTTTAAACGCAAAACATTGCGAATAAACGCAATAACTTTGCGAATAAAGGCAATAAGTTTGTTTTGCGAATAAACGCAAAACTATTGCGATTAAACGCAAAACTTATTGCAAATAAACGCAAAAATTATTGCAATTAAACGCAAAAAACCATTGCGTTTAAACGCAAAACTATTGCGTTTAAACGCAAAGATATTGTTTTCAAACGCAAGGAAAAAACAAAACCAAGGATAAGACGCCATTGAAAGACAGGTGTGGCAGCTGAATAAATCATCATCAGCAGGGTAAGAGATTTTTTATTACGTTCATAATTAACAGACAGTAAACTAAAATGAAATGGCCAATATTGTTTAATTTTTGTTGTAACTGTTAAGACTGGTTGTAACATTAGGCTGCCGTAATATCTACATCCAGCTATATGTTAGCGTGTCAATCGAAACGTTCATCTTCATTTAAATTTACGTAAAATAAACAAACTTCCTTTATTGGCATCAAATGTTTGTAATATGAAAATGGACAAATTAGATACTCGAACACAATTACCCTGTTAATTAAATGTTATCCAACGCTTTATTCACGGATTTCAGTATTAAATGCTTCATTCACGGATTTCAGTATTAAATATGGTGGTTTGGGAAGGGGACAAGAGCTTTCCCAAGGCTGTCATTCGGTTACGCCGATAAAAATCATCGTGAGGGATTTGTACCGGCGGTTAAGTCTTAAGACCGGATCGTGAGGGATTTGGTGACACCATCGTGAGGGATTAAGTTGACAATTATTTTGAAAAAAAAATTGATATTTTGAAAAAGAAGAGAACTAACTGGGAAAAAGAAATGTGTCTGTCAAAATGATTATTATCAGACTGTCACTTATAAAATATAAATATTTAAAAGTACAACATGCTGCTCAGAATTACAAAAGGCGACGTTGAACCCTACTGACTTTTTGAAGATTTGTAGCACATGTTTTGCTCTTTTTGGAAAAATGCCTTTGCTTGGTGTTCAAATTTCTGCTACAAGGTTTATTCTATATATAATACCGACTAATGATGGGTTTGCTTTTTGTACTAGGTAAACGATAAATACACAAAATATTATTTTGTGCATTTTCATCCAAAAATGATCGTGAGGGATAAGGTGACATAATTTATGATCGTGAAGGATTAAGCTTAACCATGATTGTAAGAAGAGAAATGTGTGTTTTTCTCTCTTATTCATTATTGTATTTGTGCGTGTCTTTATTTTTCTTTACTGTACCGTGCTCATGTAATGTCTTTGTTTCTTTGTTTTTCCAATTTTGCCATTGTCCATGGATTGTTCGTTTAAGACTGACGGTTCGGTTCAGCACTATTACAATGATATCAAAATGCACATTAAACAATAGTAAGATGCTACGAGCGTGATTCGGGTATGATCTATATACAATCATTTATGGTGTAATTGTGCTTGAGAGAATTTCTCATATGGATGCACTACCATATCTTAAATTTTGACATTTTTATTGTCTTTTTAATGTCAAATCATTATTCTGGCCACCACCACCTGTTTGTTGTGCCCACATCTCATGATTTTATTATGAAAAGTTTTCTTCCAGTATGATTCGATGAGTGCCCTATGTTTGTTTAAGTGTTGTGAATGTCTTCTGTTATTCTTTTTTCGGGCAACAGATGACAGCGATTTAACACTTTGGCAGTTAATTATATATTTTTTTGACAACACCGCATTCATGAATGATAAGCATGGCTGTAGTGTTGCTCGACAATTAGCAATGAATTCCACTCAAGCGGTGCTAGGGGCCGTCATGAACTTACTATGAGGTATGAGCAAAGCTCAATGTTGAAAGCCTTATGGTTATTTTGAGATGAAATACAACAATAAAAGCTTTCTTCTATTGCTTTATATTATCATTATTTGTAGAGGTTTGTCTCATATGCATTTACTCCATATCCCTTCATTTCTTATTTTAGGTCTCAATTTTATTTTTTAAGGCACATAACCTCCCTTTGATAGAAAATAACACATAAAATCAAAATTTAAATCTAAATATCTCATTTTTTATAAGGCTTAAGCACTGAAAGAAATGCGAACATGAGTCTTTGAAGCAGTTTAGTGTAAAATGAAATAACATTTGATATTAAAATAGGAAGAAGACACTAGTCTCTAGAAATGGCCATGAAAATAATAAAGAAACACACGTGTGCACACTTAGTAGAACTTCAAGGGTATGGTAGGTTATTTATTGATAAACTAAATTTCTGCATATAAGGAGACATTGTGCAAATATGTTAGACAAAAATCATGCACATCATTTCCGAAATGGCCATACTCATTAAAATTATTGTAGTTGGAGTTAACGTATGTGTTATGGTCTCATGTTCATTTACTCCATATCCTTTCGTAAAACATCAGTAGGAAGAAGAATTAAAAAATTAAAAATGGCAATGTACAGTGTAATTCTACTATTTATTCAATTGTGTTCTGTGCTTTGCCTAGACTAGAAATTTTTCTAATGTGTATTTATTCCATACTCTTCTGTCACGTTGTTTTATAATTATCAGGTGAAAAATAATTTGAATTATAAAGACAAAAAATCCAATTTAAATTTTATAGTCGACATTATAATCTTGGTGATCACTTTGGTATATCCGTGTTACAGATGTGCTCAGACCTTCCCCTTTGACATTTCATTTGTTACTTAAGAGATAACCATACTGTATTTTAGGATCTTAGGGGGTAAATCGTAGATTTGACCGTCGCAAATTGAGTTTTCCGGCGACGCGTTAGCAGAGCAGGAAAACGGATGTTTGCGACAGTAAATCTTATATTTACCCCGGAAGATCCTAAAATACAGTTTGGTTATCTCTAATCTAATGCAAATCCGAAAAAAAAACATTCAAAATCGATTTGAAATCGATTTTTTAATGACAGTAAGTCCGGTGTGCATCTGTGCCATTACGTTGCTATTGGTTCCGACGGTAAATCGTGGATTTTACCCCATCAAAATTCTGACGCCATCCTATCAAAATTAGCGTTACAAACATAAGTGCATTAGAATTCTACATTTACCGCATTTGACTTCTACCGGAAGTGACATATTCAACACTGCGTGTGTTTTATAAAAACTTTTAACAAATTCTAACTACTTAAAAACACTGAGGCTTCATGCCGTATATTGCACCCGGTAGATGTCATTGGTGGTGGATTTTGGCTTCCCATTTCAATATTTTTGGAAATGACGAAAAGTTACTGTTTTTATGCAACCTCAGTATTTTTGTATTTTGAACTATTAGGCCGATGCCACTGCTGGTGGACTACAGGTCCCTAAGGGTATTCACTAGCCCCAATAATTAGACTTGTCTGACATAAAAATTTTACCTTGCAGGTTTTAGAAATTTACTGTTGTTATAGGTTATTAAATGTTGTAAATATTCTATAATACATTGTATTGATTGTTTTTATTTTCTAAGGCCTTAATATGATGTAATTTGTTTGGCCTAGTTATGTTACTTGTTTACAATAAACACTGGTCAAGGTTATTACACCTTAGAACATGTGGAATATTCTAGAATTTAAATTCAGATTTTAACACATAGATTTTTCTAGAGGTTTTCCTTACAGTTGATTAGAATGTTCTAGTTATATCCTGTGAAGATTTTTCTGGAAAGAATAAATGTATTTATATAAGGTAGCTGAAAAGGGTTAAGTCAGTCAATTTAATAAGTTTATACAGGATTATTAAGTTCATATAGGATTATTACGCATTTTTTTGGCTTTAAATTTAGATCAGTTTGGTTATTTGTTCTCTATCAGTTTTTAAACATCTTTGAGTTAATGGTCTTCCAAAAGTTTGGATTTTATCTGCACTGATGAGACATAAGTTGTCGAAATGCGCATATGCAGAAAGTAAATTCACAGTGACTTCGGTATTAAGTTATTTGTATTGGAAATCGACATTAATTATTGTGAATCTGTTATCAACTATTTAGTGAGGATTATATTAGGAATATTCATTTGGACATTTATTGGTGGAATTAAGTGAACTATTCGTTTGGATTATTACTTGGACTTCATTATTGTCAGATATGTCATATATTGTATTAATTTGTAAATTACTATTTTTCATCTTATTAAAAGTTAATTTTGAGCCAATTTTGTTTTATCATTACAGTAATTTATTGGTCATTTCTACCACATAACACTGTTTTATCAAAATTTTAACTACTTAAAAAAAACTTGAGGCTACATTCCGTGTATGGCACTCGGTAGATGTCCTTGGTACTGGATTTGGCTTCCTATTTCGATATTTTTGGAAATGAGTACTTCTTTTTTAGACTACGTTTGGATTATGGCTTTCCATATTATTTGATTTTAATGCTGCTGATGAAAGGTTACTCCTACAGCATAACAAATAGAACCAGAGAACCAATGCAAAAACTCAGCTTAGGACAAATATTCGGTGTTTTTTGAAAGTGAATTTTCAAAGTATCCAATAGCTATCGGGCCAGCTCTGGACTTTCAAATTCCAGTTATAGGTAATATCAACAGGTCACCATGGTGAGGCATTGGTTTAGGTACACAAATCGAAAGCCAAAGAACTGTCTAAGGAACGAGCTATTCAAAAGGAGCTTGGAAATTTTCCAATAATTTTAATCATGGTAAATTTCTGATCTTATAGTCGAGACAACGCAAAGTTTTGTCTACTGGGAGCTCGAACCTCTCCGGGAAAAGAACGTAACCATCCATCATGATAAATGCATCCACATTGTGATCAAAGATACCTATTAATGGCCCTGAATGACCATTTCTAATAAATTCCTCATCCGCAGAGCAAGATCAGAGGATGTATCATCCGCAGAGCAGATCAGAGGATGTATATATATGTTCAATAGGACCGAGGTATTTTGTCGATTGACAGATGCATCTACGTGAATAGATGCAGTCACACGTTGTATTGCAGTCGGGAGTAATTAATGTGTAGATAAAATCGTATATGTATGTTACCATGGTGACATATCAATTTGTCAAAGGGTTCTTATATATACTATCCCAGAGCTCCATTTCATACTTGCCGTTTTAAGATTTCGTTCGTTCGTGTTTTTGGTTTTATTTTCTTCTTAATTTAGTTCTTTTTGCTTGCCTTTTTTGTTACATTTAGTTTGCCATATAAATAAAGACCTAACTTATTATACCCATTTGTGGTGTGATTATTTTTATTTGTTTTAACCTGGGACTATGTTATATGAATCCCAGTTTTAACGTTCTAAAACATTTTCTCTTATTTGAAACCTCCGTTTTAGTTTCTGTTGCCAGTTACGCTTTTTATTCCAATATAAGATGCTTGTTCGAACGTCATTATTATTTGTAGACAAAGTTTCAAAATTCATCATATATTTATACATTCACACCCACAAACTTTGAAATCTTGGCAAGCGGCTTATACTCCCTCACGATCATCCTTATCGATCATAAAAAGGTGTAACGTAATCCCTCACGATCTGAAATTGCACTTTTTCAGGAATAATCTTTTTTTGCTTGCATTTTGAAAATATATTTTAGGATACAATTTTGCACACAACATTGTAGTAATGATTACTGTATGAACATACAAATAAATATCAGCCAAATCTTTACAATCTTGCAAAAATATGCCTTTGTTTACATTGCGTAGTTCCTGAAAATGTTGTTTTAAACTTTTATTTCGATACACGTCTATTAACTAAGTTAAACCATTTTGACAGACATAAATATTTAAGGGAATAACTGCCCTAATAAATAAATATTTTGAAATGAAATGTGACCTTGTAAGATTTCTCTCGATAAACATCCCTCACGATGGTGTCGTCAAATCCCTCACGATCTGTTCTCAATGCTTAACCACCGTTAAAATCCCTCACGATCATTTTTATCCCAGTAACCGAATGACAGCCTTGTTTCCTTGTTATACCCTTATAAACTTATAAAATAGCTTATCGATTTATTAGGTAATGCCCTCGGGACCAACAGATTGTTGATTTTCGGCAGTCTTCATTTAATTTTTGATTCAATAACTAAATGAGTGGACTGTTTAGAAATTGATGGACCCCTCTTATCTTCCTTTAATATAAAGATCTATGAATCCTTTTTTCACAATTGAGAGATGTGTTGAAAAGTTTACTGACCCATCATATGGCTCTGCATACATGTGGAACAATTAGGTTCCGTTGAAGGAAAATCCATATTTTTTTTTGGTTTTGTGATATACAAACCAAACGAATGCTCCTCGGTTTTGTAGAGCCGAAGACTGGTTGGTTCACCATGATTGTAATTTGATGAATTGTTTGATATGTTATTTTTTCATTATTTTAGGTGACTGTACCTATTTGGAGTTCGAATGGGACTTTCGTCTACTCCTTTAACATGGATAACCAACAGATAATAAATGAGATGATTCGTTATTGTTTCTCAATGGGTTTCAAATTAAAGGAGATAATGAGTTGCTTCGCTTTAACAAATAAAAGTTTAATGAGTGAGCGTTCGATAAAGAGAAGACTTTCCGACATGGGTTTATTTCGACGGAACTACCTTTCTCCTTTGGCTAGTGTAGCCAGATGTATCTCAGACGTTATTGTGGAGAGTGGAATGCAGCACGGATACAGATGGACGCACCAGCGATGTATATTAAACGGATATCAGGTGTCGATGTCCTATGTAGCTGGTCTTATGCAAATTATTGCCAGAGTCAATTCCGATTTCTATATAGTTCGGCGTTTGGCTGATTTTTTCTTAGTAATTATATAGCTATTGCCTACAACTACATAGGTTCTTAGTCTACATTTTGGCTAATCAAGCTATTTGAGCTAAAACCCCTAAACACCGTTAAATTATAAATATTAAAAAGGGCAACGAGTGTATAAAATACTAAAAAAAAAAACAAAACAAAACAAAACAAAACACAAAACAAAACAAAAATAAAAACAAAATTGTGCCAAGTCTTGGGGTTATAAGATGTGTGTTGTGATAAGAGTCTATTTCATATCAAATTGAAATACAAAGAAAAAGCTGGTCAAAAGTTGACTACAGCAAATAAAAAGTCGAATTACAATAAAGGGCTACGCCGAGCGCAGCATGATACGACCGCAGCATGTCGACCACTGAAATTTGAACAAGTGTAATTTTAAAGTAAGTATGGACATACTAAAGAGCTTGACACAATAATTAGTTGGACATAATAAGGAGATTGACCCGGTAATTAGCTGGACACAAACTAGGGAAAATAATAATTAGCCCTTATGACTCCTTATGAGTCCTCTTTGATCCCTTATAGCTCGGAAACAGTAAGAGCTACGCCAAATACATTGGCATACTCCTGAAAGCTTATTACAAGAGGAATCCATAGAAAAAAATCCCATCGAAATCCGATGAAAAATAAAAATTTAGGTAATCTGCAAATTTGCAGCTTTAGCCCCTTTGAACCCTTATAGCTCGGAAATGGTAAGAGCTACGCCAAATCAGTTGTTATACTACAGAAAGTTACATCAAGAGGAATCCAAAGAAAAAAATTCTGTCGAAATCCGATGAAAAATGAAAATTTTACGTAATCTGCAAATTTGCAGTTTTGGTCCCTTTGACCCCTTATAGCTCGGAAGCGGTAAGAGCTACGCTAAATCTGTTGACATACCTCTGAAAGCTTACATCAAGAGTAATCCACAGAAAGAAATCCCATCGAAATCCGATGAAAAATAAAAATTTTAGGTAATCTGCAATTTTGCAATTTTGGCCCCATTCAGCCCCTCATAGCTCGGGAAGGAAACAAGTTAACAAAAATCTAATAATTGAGCGCTACATTAATTTTTCATGAGGAATCCATTGAAAAAAAACTGCATCAAAATCGGACTAAAAATAAAAAAAAAGTTTTTGGGATTCCCCCTGTTAGGGCCCCATTTATCTCATGAACGGTACATGCGATGTGAAATCTGTTCACATGGTTCTGATTGGAAATTTAATAAGGAGCACACTGAAAGAAACCCCATAAAAATCTGATTAATAATAAATATTCTACAACCTAACCTAATATATGAGAACACCTAATTTTGCCCTTTTTGGCCCTCTTTCAGAAACGAGAGGGGCTACAATTCCCAAAAGCAATCCCAGCCTTCCCTTTGTGGCAAGGAACACTGTCTTAAAATTTCACAAAGATTGGTCAACCAGAACTTAAGTTATCGCACGGAAACGAAGTGTCTACAGACGCCGCCGACGACGACGACGCCGCCAGTATCATACCATTATACGACCTCAAAATTTTTTTTGCGGTCGTATAAAAAACGACTGAAAAGCCGAAACGTAGACCAACAACTTATACAGTTACAGACAATAGCTAAGTAATTACGCAGAGAAAAAATCATTTAAATACTAACCAATATGAATATAGGAATAATCCACAGCAAATATTTAATGGAATGAATAATAATTCATCTCTACGACAAGAGTTGAAATTGAAGAACACATAGAATCTCATACGAGAAGTGAAATTGGACACCAATAGCTACACGATGAGAATAGAAAATATATTCATTGAAAATTCGAACATACTCATTTTTCCAAACATTAATCAAATCACTCATGATAGTTGTTCGAATCTTCGATCCTCCCCTATTAAGCTGGGTAATGTTTAGATAAAGGTATAAGTTCAAATATCAAAAACTGTACCTAAACATTATCCTGAACCGGGACAAAATGTTATCTAATGTTACTTAAGATTAGAAATTCGTTTCTCCCATTCTCAGCAGTTGGTTAAATATGCACGCGACTTTTTATACCAACGGGCGTTGATTAAATTTCTGAGAGAGATTTCCCGCCATTTTAGATTTTTCGCGTTTTACACACATTTCATGGGAGAAAAAAATTCTCATTCAGCTAGTTCGCGAGTTAAAAATATTTCTTCCCTCTCGACAGTAAAATTTCGATTTTAACATGCTCGCTAAAGCTCGCATGTTGAAAATCGAAATTTTGCTATCTCGAGGGAAAACATAATCCGACCGGACTAAACAAATTATACGCGAACTCTTTTCACCTAAACTGTTCACCGAGAACTCAGCTAAATAGGGGTGATCCTTGACAACTGAAAAACATGTTGACATTTTTACAATGCATCGGATCATAAGCGTGCAATAAATAGGTGTATGGTCCAGCACAATGTAAAATATAATGGCATTATAAAAATCTGCAAAAATAAAAGCGACTGACCACTGATGAGACCCCCTCATATGTAAAACATAGAAAGCATCCACAGCCTGCTAACCCCACCTCGTATCACAGCATTGTCGCATGTTAGACATGCAGTTAAACAGAAATTGACATACCAATATGGTTGATGTGGATCATGTCAGTAAACCTTAACCATTCTTTCTAACCAAGTCGCTAATGTGTAAAATGTAGATCACAGACAGCACCAGAAGCATGCATTGTTGTTGTCATCCCAAAATGCATCATACGCACCAATATGATTGATGTTAAACATGTCAGTACAGATGCAAGCAGGAATGAATTTTAACCATTCTTCCTAATTGGACGCTGCGGCCGACGCCGACACTAGGGGTATCACATAAGCTAACTAGAGGCTCAGAAACTGTGCCTGAATCTTTCACCAGACAAAATGCTTGCAGCAGGTGATGAAACTGATGTTTATCCCATTGGATCCTGTGTTAAAACCATGTACTGGTGGTCTTGTTTTTATCAGATAAAAACAAAATAGCTATCTTGGCCGTGCTGAATTTTCTTCAATAATTTAACGCATATGATGAAAAAGATGTTTTCCTATAGGGGTCCAAATTTAAACGAAGTTCTGTGCTTAGAGCCATTTCTTTTCTCGGATCCTAACAAAATGAGCGATCTTTGTAAAGGACCTTCCATACAATCTGTAAAGTTTGGTTGAATTTGTTTCAGAGTATTTGATGAAAATGATGTTTTTCCCATAGGGTCCTTTGTTAAGACTATGATTCATGCTGGCGGCCATGTTTTTTACTACCAAATTGGAACCAGATGAGTAATCTTTGTGAAGAACCTTCCATATATCATTCCTATTAAGATTGATTGAATTTGCTTCAGTGGTTTTAGAGGAGGAGATGAAAATGTGATGTTCCCATAGGGACGTTAAACTATGTTCGTTCCGTCCTGGCGGTCATGTTGTTTTGTCCAATCGGAATAAAATGAGCATTCTTTGCAAGGGACCATCAATATATCATTTCTGTACAGTTTAGTTTAGTTTGCTTCAATAGTTCCAGAGCAGATGTTGAAAATGATGTTTTTCCAATAGCGTCCAATAGACGTAGTTACACTTCGTTCCGCCATTGTTTTTCATTTCATACAGGTTCCCGCAATTCCTACATCACAGAAGTAAAATATGACGTCATAATTCAAAACTTAATTGTTCCATGACGTCAAAAGGTTATTAGGAGACAAATATGAGGTCATTCTGAGACAAAATGCCGAGTGTGAATTCATGTATAATAAAACTAAGATCTGGGCTGATGGCCATGTTTTATAACGAATCCGAACGAAATATGCGATCTTTTTGACGGACCTTTCATACATCATTACTGTAAAGTTTAAATGAATTTGCTTCATCAGTGGTTTCAGAGGAGAAGATAAAATGTGAATTTCCCATAGGGTCAATGTTAAACTATGATCCATGCTGGGGACCATGTTTTTTGTCGAATCGGAAAAAAATGAGCATTCTATGTACACGACCTTCCATACATCATTTCAGCACAGTTTAGTTAAATTTGCTTCAATAGATTCAGAGAAATGCTGAAAATCATGTTTGCAATAGGGTCCAATGTTAGAACTAAGATCCGCGCTGGTGGCCATGTTTTTTATCGAATCAGAACAAACTACACAATGTATGTGAAGGACCTTCCAAACATCATTCCTGTAAAATTTGGTTGAATTCACTTCAGTGGTTTGAGAGGAGAGGATAAAAATGTGAATTTCCCGTAGGGCCTATGTTAAACTATGTTCCTAGCTGGCGGCCATGTTGTTTTGTCCAATCGGAATAAAATTAGCATTCTTTGTAAGACCTTCCATACATCATTTCAGTACAGTTTAGTTAATTTTGCTTCAACAGTTTCAGAGCAGGTGTTGAAAATGATGTTTTTCCCATTGGGTCCAATGTCAAAACTAAGATCTGCGCTAGTGGCCATGATTTATATCGAATCGGAACGAAATGTGCAATCTTTGTGAAGGACCTTCCATACATCATTTCTCTTAAGTTTGGTTGAATTTGCTTCAGTGGTTTCAGAGGAGAAGATAAAAATGTGAATTTCCCATAGGGCCAATGTTAAACTATGTTTCGTGCTGGCGGCCATGTTTTTTGTCGAATCAGAACAAAATGTGCTATCCTTCTAAAGGACCTTCCATACATCATTTCAGTACAGTTTAGTTAAATTTGCTTCAGCAGTTTCAGAGCAGATGCTGAAAATGGTGTTTTTCCAATAGGGTCCAATATTGAAACTAAGATCCTCGCTGGCGGAAATGTTTTTCATCGAATCGGGACGAAATGTGCAATCTTTGTGAAGGACCTTCTATACATCATTCCTATAAAGTTTTGTTGAATATGCTTCAGTGGTTTCAGAGGAGATGAAAATGTGAAAAGTTAACTCCGGACGACGGACGTAAAGTGATAGCAATAGCTCACACTGACCCTTTGGGCTCTCAAGAGCCTGTATCTCTGACCTGGGCCATGGCTGACATATACAGTCAAAATAATCAAAATGTTTCAGGGCATCAATTTTTCCAATTTGATCTTGTATTATCTTAAGTTAAACTAGGTTCCCCACTGGCAGCTATTTTTGGATGGGGTACAGCTCTACTGTAACCTTTCTTGAAGGGGACCATCCAAGGACCATTGAGATTAATTTTGGTTCAAATTGGCTAAATATTTTCAGAGAAGATCTTTGAATGCTTTCCGATAGGGTTCAAGGCTAAACTACGTTCCCAACTGAAGCCATCTTGAATGCGATACAGACATTCAGTGCAAATTCTTTAAACAGGAACAAATATGGACCATTTTGAACAAGTATGTTTTGATAATTGGCCAAGTTCTTTTAGAGGAGAAGGTCTTTGAATGTGTTTTTCCATAGGGTCCATTGTTAAAACTATGTTCCCACTGGCGGCCATCTTGGATATAACGTAGACCCGAAAAACAACTTTTTTTGGAAGGGACCCCCTTAAGACTATTTTGGCCAAGGTTTTTTCCAACTGGCTCAGAAGAAACAGAGAATAAGATCTTTGAATGTGTTTTCCCATTATGTCCAAAGTTAAAACTATGCTCTCTCTTGGCGGATATATTGGATATGGCATGGGCCTGAAAAACAACTTTTTGCAGGGGACAACCTAAAGACCACTGTGGACAAGATTGATACCAATTGGCTCAGCAGTTTAAGAGAAGGTGTTTGAATGTGTTTTTCCATAGGGTCTAATGTTAAAACTATGTTCCCGCTAGGGGCCATCATGGTTATAGCGCAGACCTGAGAAAAAACTTTTTGCAGGGGACACCCTAAAGACTAGATTGGCCAAAGTTGGTTCCAACTAGCTAAGAATTTTTCATTGAAAGTGTTTTCCCTTAGGGTCCAATTTTCCTACTATGTTCGCTGCTTGGGGCCAGCTTGGATAAAGCACAGACTTGAAAAACAACTTTTTTGTAGGGAGCATTCTAAAGACTATTACAGCCAACTGGCTCAGCAGTTTCAGAGAGGAAAATCTTTGAATGTATTTTCCCATAGGATCCAATTTAAAGTTATGTTCTCCGATGGCGGTCATCTCGGATAAAGCGTAGACCTGGAAAACAACATGTATTGTGTGTAAAATACAATTATAAATAAACTAATCTGCAAACATAAGCGGAGGCCACTGAAGAGACTCGCCGCTTATTAAAAATAAGAGTCGAAACACCCGTTTACATGTAATCAGACTATAAGCTGACAATACTAAGCGAATCATAATGTCATGACGACTATGTGGAAGTATAAAAATTACGATAACACTGCATATTTGTGTGTAAACATAAATTACAGAGAAATAGGGTTTGAGGCCCGAATTAATCAGTACAGAGTTGGGATTTGGTGCTTTTATTGCAAAATCATTATGTGAAACACCAATGCATAATATTAAGAAGAAAAAGTCTTTTACAGATAATAAAAGATCAAAAGCTAAAAGCTTGGTGTCCGTTACAAAATACAATCCCGCTATTAAGCAACTAAAGCGGATGTTTAATAAAACATTGGCGATTATTGAAACAAAATAAAAGGTGCAAAACTATCTTTAATACCTTTCCAACAATCGCTTATAGCAGAGGGAGAAACCTTCAAGAATTACTAAAGAAATGATCCACTGATACAGGAAGGAAAACCTCAGAGAATTACTGGATGAATAAATCGTTTATAACTGAAGGATAAACCTTCGAAAACCAAATGCATTGTAATTATTAAAATTACATGAACTGTATAGAAAACAGTATTAAATAAGCAAAAGATTGGTGCAATAAAAACTGGTGTATGGTCCAACATATATTGTGTGTAAAATACAATTATAAATAAACTAATCTGCAAACATAAGCGGAGGCCACTGAAGAGACTCGCCGCTTATTAAAAATAAGAGTCGAAACACCCGTTTACATGTAATCAGACTATAAGCTGACAATACTCAGCGAATCATAATGTCATGACGACTATGTGGAAGTATAAAAATTACGAAAACACTGCATATTTGTGTGTAAACATAAATTACAAAGAAATAGGGTTTGAGGCCCGAATTTATCAGTACAGAGATGGGATTTGGTGCTTTTATTGCAAAGCGTAGACCTGGAAAACAACTGTTTTGCAGGGGACCATCTAAGGACCAAGTTTGGTTGCAATTGGCCCAGTTCAATGTAGTTTCAGAGGAGAAGATCTTTGAATGTGTTTTTCCATAGGGTCCAATGTTAACACTTTGTTTCCTACTGGCGGCCATCTTGGATATAGCCCGGATCTGAAAAAAAAACTTTTTAGCAGGGGACCATCTAAGGACTATTGCGGCCAAGTGTGGTTTCAAGTGACCCAGTAGTTTTAGAAGAGAAGATCTTGAAATGCGTTTTCCCATAGAGTCCAGTGTAAAAACTATGTTCCCCGCTGGCGGCCTTGTTGGATTTAGCACGGATCTGAAAAGAAAACTTTTTTGCAGGGGACCATCTAAGGACTAGTGTGGCCAAGTTTGGTTTTAATTAGCCAAGTAGTTTCAGAGGAGAAGATATTTGAATGTATTTTCCCATAGGGTCCAATGTTAAAACTATGTTCCCCACTTGCGGTCATCTTGGATAAGAATTAAGAATTAAGAATATTTTATGAAAATAAAAATATTTTATGAAAATGAAATATAGCGCTTACCTCAAAACAATTTTTTGGCAGGATACCATCTAAGGACTATTGTGCCCAAGTTTGGTTTGAATTTGAAAAGTTGTTTCAGAGGAGAAGGTTTTTGAATATGTTTTCCCATACGGTCCAATCTAAAAATTATGCTCCCTGCTTGCGGCCGTTTTGGATATAGCCCGGATCTGACTTTATTGCAGGGGACCATCTAAGGACTATTGTGGCCAAGTTTGGTTTTAATTGGCCCAGTAGTTCCAGATGAGAAGATGTTTGAATGTGTTTTCCAATAGGGTCCAATGTTAACACTATGTTCTCCGCTGGCGGTCATCTTGGATATAGCGCGGACCTGAAAAATAACTTTGTTGCAGGGGACCATCTAAGGACTATTGTGGCCAAGTTTGGTTTCAATCGGCCCAGTAGTTTCAGAGGAGAAGATCTTTGAATGAAAAGTTTACCCTGGACGGATGCACAGACGAACGGACTGACGGTCGACGGACGAAAAGTGATGGCAAAGCTCACTCTGGCCATAGCCAGGTGAGCTAAAGGGGGGTTGAAACATCTAGCTATGATCGTAAAAACCATTTTTTAACAATAAAACACCAAAAAGAAAGAACAATGAAAAAAAGAACTGTGGAACTAAGCAACCAGCAATAACACAAAGTGACGCAGTAAAACAATGTAATGCATATTCAACTGCACATTGCATACTGAGCATCACCAAGACAATACTTCGTGTGGCTTTTCAGTTTGTCAGTACTGGGATAGGATCCGGTCATTTTATTCACAAAAAGTAATTGACTTCATGCGAGCTGTTACCAATAGAAGTTTCAGTACTGTAAAAGTATCTGCAAAATTCAACTACCCTGATCCAAGACATTAAAGTTTAGGGCTATTGTATTTTTCGCTTTGTACAGTGATAATGAGTTACAAATATAACTTTTTTATACTGAAGTCAATGAACATGTTTAAACTAGTTTATGGTGAAATACATATCTTCTCCACAAGACATTTTTCTTTAAAGATGACTGTTATCTAGGTTTTATATTTATATGTTTGCTGTTATTGACTTGATAAACACTGTTATCACCATTTTGAATTATCTGTTAACTGTTATTGAAAAAAAATAATTTGCTATTAGGCTGTTATGGGACCCCCTTGCCTCCTTCCCTGAAGGGTATTGATGAGTTATGCCAAAATTGCATTTACGGGAAGTGCACATATTACGAGGATACTGATTAACAAAGTTTCAATGGAGAAGATCTCGGCATGTTTCTACATACATGTAGCGTAAACTCCGTTTCCCTCTGGCGATTATTTAGAATTTTTTATCGGCATCAATTTCACAAATCTGGTAAAGGGCCATTTTCTTTACATTTCTACTAAATTTGGTTGAAATCTTTAGTGAATTCAGAGAGGATCAAATTGTAAAAAGTAAGCAGACGCCGGCGACGGATGCAAAGTGATGACAAAAGCTCACATGGCCCTTTTATCAGGTGAGCTGAAAAATTAACCGACGACAATGACAGACGGACGACGGCGCAGTGATGGCAATAGCTTAATTGGCCCTTGGGCAAGGTGAGCTAATAAAAAGTTATTAAATAAAGACATATATAAGACATTGCCTTGGTATTTGGAAGGCGTATAAACAAACACGGTAATGTTAAAAGCATATTTGTTTATTGAAAATACAAAATAATTAATATAAAAGAAAACTCATCAACAAAATGCATCTTCAAAATTATCTTACTAGTTTTGTTTTGTTTTTTCTCCCTTTTTTTACAGTAATAGGGTGGAACGTATGGAAGCATATTCGGGCCACTTGTTTTAAAAAAAAAATATTGCGTTTAATGTAATGGCTTAGTCCATGTTTTGCTATAGGAAACCCTGAGGTGAACATCTACATTATGTCACAAAGTCTCCGTTAAAGTTTCATGAAAATCTACAGACTGATTCAGGGGAAACAGCAGATAAGAGATGGGTACCCTCAGGTGTAACGGAGGGACTCACAACCAATCACTATATACCCCACTTTTCCAGCGGTGGTATAAAAATAAAAAAACAACGTTAAAAGGAACTGTGGAAATAGGCAACAAGCAATAACACAAAGTAACACAGTAAAACAATGTAATACATATACAACAGCACATTTTATGCTTAGCATCACTATAACAATACTTCTTGTGGCTTTTGAGTTTGTAAGTACCGAGATAGGACTCGGTAATTTAATTCACAAAAAAAGGAAAAAAAATATATCACGCTATATTCTTATGTGTTTTTTTTTCTACGGGGTTTTATGTTATGCATTAGGAATCTCAAAAATAATGTAAAATGCGCCTGTATTGTTGTTACGATTCTTCCAAAAGACTGAGCACTGTATTATAAAATCTTATAACATGGAATTAGTAGATACATGTAGTTGGACAACTCATTTTTTTACTCATAATATCTTTTCTTGTTCAAATTAAGCTAACATACTGATTTGGAATAACAGATAACAACAAACTGAGTTGTTCAATAACATCTAACAGCGAACTAAATATTTATCATAACAGCTAAACAGAGCTGCCCAATAACAGCTAACATAACATTATATTTTGCAATAACAGCTAGCAGAGAATCATTATAACCCAATAACCAAATAACAGTTAAACCCCTTGCCCTCCCTCTTCAGGTTACAACCAAACGTTCTTTCGATGCCTCATATATAAAGGAGTAATTCAGGTGAAAAAATATCTCATAAAACCTTTTTCCTATAGAGATTTCATGATTCCTGCGGGATTTTTTCAAAATTCCTATAGCATTTATTTTTAAATATATAATTTTTTTTCAAAGGATTGTTCTAAAATGAATTCATTATTCCTACATGATTTTGCAAAATTCCTATCCTATAAGAAATAAAAAAACATCCTATAGGAAAACATGTCTGATGGGAAAAATTAATCCCTTACAGTTTTTCACCTATAGGAAATTTAAAGAAAAATCCTATCAGAATCATGAAATTGTAAAAGGAAATAGGATTATTTTCATTTTTTTACATGAATACCAATTTATAGGTGAGGTATTGACATATTTTGGTTATTACCTGAAGAGTTATTGTGAGCTTTGACAAAACTTCCATATTGTAGGGTGAAAAAAGTTTGTTAATTTTGCGTACATCGACCGACTGCTGATACAAGTAATTATCAGCTGTTGGAGGTGAACACACGCTAGGTACGTCGTCACGTGCATTTTGGTAAACACTTGTATAACGTATTTCGCAATTTTCACACTTGCAGAATTGTATTTTAAACAAAGGAAAATGTATAAAGCTATTGTTTGTGTATAAAATCACAGATAAAATAATTATTAGTAATTTATTTTCCCCTGACAAGGATTACCAGACTCATATCAGATGAGCCAGTACCTGATACTCATTGTCTCGCGAAAAAAAACCCCCAATAATTACTATATCATGCCTTACACGCGCAGATTGCGCTTGTTTTTTTATTGGATGAACTCGATTGTGATATCGACTTATTGTCCGAAATTAGACAGACGCTCAACTTTGACGTCAATGCGATTGTCCCAAAATTGACACTTTTTTCCCAAGCAGTCTCAGTTTGGCATATTAATATTATAAAATCATCGTATTTGTCCAATTAAAATCGAAATAATTGTTGCACATGTTGTATGCAATGTCAAATTTAGCATGGCATTTATTATTTCTTAATAAACACCCAAGTTTTATACAGTTGGGGCAAATAATACAAAGAACTAAAGAGCTAATATCAACATTAACCATAGAAAAGCTATCACGTGAAATATAGTATGTACATTTTTACCAAACGTACATTAATTAGACAACTGATAATCAACCAACACACAACTCAAGGATAAACTAAAGTTGTAGTTAGATTTTAAATAGCAAATAACCAGCTTGGTTACCACTTTTATTATGCCAACATTTACCACTTGAAATTAAATAAAGCAGGCCACTAGATGATCACCGAAAATCCAGACGTTTAATCATTTATTCTTTAATAGATTAACATTATCTTAGTAAAATAATTAAGTCATTACAGCCATTTCTTATCTCAAAATTTACCAATTTCGGAACGCGAGGTAGAAATCGCATGCTTCATCAACAGTTCCAGGAAACTGAAAATTATTTTCTGCAATCAAAATGTTAAACAACTCGGTTAAATCAGGATCAAATAGAGTATTTTTGTTAAGCACACACATATTTCTGCATCTCTGTAGCACAATATCGTTAATCGGTGGTATCTCCCAATTCAGATGTAGTATAAAGAATACAAGGTTTCCCCGCTGGTCAATCGGAATTTCTTGTGTATCTAATCGGGTGAGAGTTCCATACACTTATAGCTTTATTTATATCTTCCTGAAAAACAAAACAGTTTTGTATGCATTTTATTTTTAACAGTCATCTAAAACTATTTTATTTTACAACCGTGAACGATATTTGATATATAGGAATAATCTTGTCTGTCTGTCTGTCAAAGCAAAACTTTTGTATCGTAGCACATAGCATCATCCAACCTATAGTGTATGGATGCATCATGTGAAGGCAATGTGTCGCTTAGAAACTTCAGATCATAATGACCTTGACTTTGACCTGTATGCCCGCTTTGTGCCCGGGGCAAAACTTTTAAACGGTTATAAAATTTGATATGTGGATGCATCATACGAAGGCGATGTGTGGCGAATCAAGGTCACTGTGACCTTGACTTTGAACTACATGACACTACACGTCATCTACTTTGTGTTTCTATATTTATTAGCATGTCACATGGTAACCAAATTTTAGGAAGCAGATTTCCCCCCCCCCNAAAAATGAAGGTCAAAGGGAAAATAAACTAGATCTCAAGTGAGCCTGTATCGCTCATCAATAAGCCAACTTGTGAATAAACTTGCCCATTCGGATTTAATTTCCACTATGTCCACTGATCAATCCCAACCGACATGGATCAGGACGCAAGTCCATTGACCAGACATGGTTTAGAGAGTTCATATCATTCTATTTTTGCTTTTTAACTTAAAAGTTGTCCTATTAAGTTCATTCCATACTATGTTTGCTTTAAACTTTAAACTTTAAACTTGCTAACTAGTTTTAATGGAGATTAAGATTTATAAACATTTTTGGGTCCTTTGTTGAGAATATATTTGGCAGGAGCGGTCATCGGACAGTATGAAAGGAGACCACATGATATTTCCCATAGGGTCCTATGTTATTACTATGTCGACTATCATGGTTTGCGGGCAGGGTCGGTTTGTTTTGTTTTGTTTTTTGTTTATTTTTCCATTATCCTTTAAATGCCCAAATTAATTAAATCCAGAACTGACAGCATCCTTTACACAGCTGCCTCAAGAATGCTTCAGTTCTCTGATTTCCTGTGCCTGTCCCATATATAAAAGAACTTTGCTCACTTAAAGCGTCTTGAAATCCTGTTACATGCCTGTTTTCAGTTCCAAAGTCGCCTCTTACAATTTCAGGACATGCTCTCGTGCTATCAACCGCCTTGACAAATGTCCACCAACTATTCGTGGATCACTACTAGAACAAGTAGCTTCACACCAGATAATTTTCCTGGAACATCCATCAGTATATCCATTTATGCAGATATCGTAGTTATGTTATGTCTTCGTTTTTTTGTTTTTCCGACGTTGCCATTGTCCTTGGATTGTTCTTTTTAGACTGACGGTTCGGTTCTCACTTACTTTTCAGTTTATCATAGGAATCAATGTGCCGTAATAAATTCGGGCCCTTAGCATAGTATTGTTAGATTATTTTTATTTTTCTTAGCCCACTACTGGATCAATAATTTGCATATAAGACTAGCCACAAAGGACATCGACACCTGAAATCCGTTTAATATACATCGCTGGTGCGTCCATGCATCTGTATCCGTGCTGCATTCCACTCTACATAATAACGTCTGAGATATATGTGGCTACACTAGCCAAAGGAGAAAGGTAGTTCCTTCGAAATAAACCCATGTCTAAAGTCTTCTCTTTATCGAACGCTCATTCATTAAACTTTTATTTGTTAAAGCGAAGCAACTCATTATCTCCTTTAGTTTGAAACCCATTGAGAAACAATAACGAATCATCTCATTTATTATCTGTTGGTTATCCATGTTAAAGGAGTAGACGAAAATCCCATTCGAACTCCAAATAGGTACAGTCACCTAAAAT
>MJUU01012637.1:146354-216189 GCA_002080025.1 Modiolus philippinarum | reverse complement strand
AAAAAAAATACATGGATATTCCTTCCACGGAACTTAATTGTTCCACGTGTATGCAGAGTCATATGATAGGTCTGTAAACTCTGCAACACATCTCTCCATTGCCGAAAATCAACAATCTGTTGGTCGCCAGGGCATTATCTAATAAATTGATGCAAAATAGCAAAGACGTTGAAGCTATTTCAAAAAGGCATAAGAAGGACAGATCTTGCCCCCTCCCAAACCATCATATTTAATACAGAAATCCGTGAACACGTTTATTTAACAGGGTAATTGTGGATGTTCGAGTATCTAACTTATCCATGTTCATATTTCAAACATTCGATGCCAATAAAGGAAGTTTATTTTACGTAAATTTAAATGAAGATGAACGCTTCGATTGACACGCTAACATATAGCTCGATGTAGATATTAGCATCCTAATGTTACAACCAGTCTTAACAGTTACAACAAAATTTAAACAATATTGGCCATTCCATTTTTGTTTACTGTCTGTTAATTATGAACATAATCACAAGTCCCCTACCTTGCTTATTTGCTGATAAAGATTTATTCAGCTGCCACACCTGTCTTTCAATGGCGTCTTATCCTTGGTTTTGTTTTTTCCTGTGTTTGAAAACAATATTTTTTGCGTTTAAACGCAATAATTATGCGTTTAAACGCAATATTTTTTGCGTTTAATTGCAATGATTTTTGCGTTTATTCGCAATAGGTTTTGCGTTTAATCGCAATAGTTTTGCATTTAAACGCAATAATTATTGCGTTTATTCGCAAAACAAACTTATTGCGTTTATTCGCAAAGTTATTGCGTTTATTCGCAATGTTTTGCGTTTAAACGCAAAAGTTATTGCGTTTATTCGCAATGTTTTGCATTTAAACGCAATAATTATTGCGTTTATTCGCAATGTTTTGCGTTTAAACGCAAATATTATTGCGTTTATTCGCAATGTTTTGCGTTAAAACGCAAAAGTTATTGCGTTTAAACGCAATAAAAAATATTATTGCAAAAAATGTGGCACGAATATGCTTCCGTACCATCACGATAAAATAAATACATTCAAACCATATGTTGTATGTCAAATAAGAAAAATTGAATTGAAACGTTCCGGTTATTTCATTCGATCCGTTTTAGCTTGTTACGCAACTCAATCATGTTTTTTCAACTGTTTTTTGCTCTCCGTCATTCACCTAGAAATATTCTATGATCTTGCTGATTATAACATGTATCAATTGGCTGGAGTCACTACAAATTAAAAGGCACTATTTTTATAGTACTATTTTCGAGGATTGTCAATCATTGGCGTATTGAAATAGTGTAGTGCCCCATGACAATATTATGGCTTTGACATTTAATACAATCTGGGCACACAGAAGCTATGGTTAGTCGTCATATAAGTTGGAGGTTGATGCGTCATTAAACCTGGTTCCCACCATTTTTTTTATGAAATGCCCGTTCCAAGTCGGGAATATGACGGCTTGCCTAAAATGTTCTGTGTCGGATTGTGTTTCCCTGATTCAGTCGAATGCTATACGGATTTTCCTTACTTCCTTCCTTTGATCGATTCGGACTTTTGTTGTCACTTTTACTTAATATAATCTACAGTTTCTCCCACTTTCGCACTTTTACGACAATATATATGTTAAAACACGTTTTGTTTGTTTTTGTATCTGTATCTGTTATTTTGTCATGTTTGTTTTCATTATGTGTCTATGAAAACAATTATGTAATGAACCAAATGCAAAAAATAAATAATTAAATAAAGGAACGAACAGTCAGGAAAAAAAGAACAATCCCGGGACAATGACAGTATCGGAAACACCAAGAAACAAGGACACCACAAAAGCACTGAGAAGAAAAATGAAGACATAAATACAGATGAACCACAAAGACCCAATAAAAACCATTGGTGAAATTAAGTACATCGGTAGAGTAAACATCTTATGCTTCTTATAAGACATCCGCCGTGTTGAACATGTCAACTCCGGTAGTAAGGTCAAATCCGGTAGAGAAAAAACACATACTATAGTTGTATAGGGAAAGATCTGTTGTCATCTGGGAAACATATATCTTATAGATAGCAATCCACAAGACCGTGAGTTCGACCGTAAAACGTTTCTAGTGATGATTTTAAGTTAATGGTAACATGCCTTTGTTTTAGAAGTCTGGGGCTTCTGGAATATTGCTACAATGAAAAGTGAAGTTAAGTTTTGGAAAAGTGAAATCATCGCGTTTGTCATACAGCCTAGTTTGTTTGCCTCTAATGTCAATTTCAAGCTGAAGGTGACGAAACATGGTAAATGTGGAGGTGCCTGTAGTATCCCTAGTTTTGAGCTCGTTTGGATAGATAAGATGAAGAAAATAATCAAATCGAGCGTTGTTAAGTGATGAATAGAATATTATCTATATAACGGAAGCTGAACTTAAAGGACTGGGCCAGTTTTTTTTTTATCCTTTTTTCGAAGAAGCCTCTCAATAAATTCAGCCTTATAGGAGGGGAGAAGCAGATAAGCTAAAAGAGGTGCACAGTTTGTGCCTATTGGAATTCCGACGGTCTGTTGAAAAACAAGTTCTCCAAACTAGACAAAGATAAAGTCGGCCAGAATCTCTTACATTTTAATCACTTCTCCCACTGTATATTTTTGCTTTGATTCTTTGTAGTATTTCATAAAGTATTCTTGTTGTCTGCTTATTACAATGTACTTATATCTTCGTTAGCTGTTCTGACGGAAACACATCTGTAAATTACACCTTTTAGTCAAGATTTAAGTTGTTCATGAAGAAGTGTAGTATAAAGTGTGTGGAGGTCAATGATATTATAGTGTGATAATGATCTCGATTTTCAAGCGATTGACCCGCTGACAGTGTGGCGGGTGCTGTATACATAGCTGTACATGCATATCCTTCCGGAGCACCTATGCCACTCTTTTTCTTTGAGAGTTCAAACTGTTAGTGCTTTAGTTTTTTGTGTATGTAGTGTTTGAGTATTTTGTGGGTATGTAGTGTCTTTAGTCGTCCGTCTCCTGGTGTTCTTGCTATAGCCTGATCTCTGGACTTTGATTTTATGTTATCTTGTGCTTTGTTCCTTCGGTATTCTACTGACGTTGTTTTAAGATATCAAGCAGAGTTTTAGAGTTCCACAATATTCACATTTCTTATACACCACTTCTTGAAAAGCTTATATTACAATTTATTGAAGGCCATCATTAACAGCTGTCTAGATGGAGGTTAAGAACTTAAATATATATTTCAAAACGGAACCAAACCAAACAGTGATCAACTTATTTCTATATTCAATGATACCAGCAGATGTATTGAAAAAATCTTAACTATTGACAATTCCCAGTTTTTAGATTTTGAAGACATTATTTACCCACAAGATCTCAAATTAAATAAGGCTAACAATGACTCAAATTACTACCTTTTCTGGATCTATTTCTCATTCTTGACTCTTGTAAAATAAAAGCTAGAATATTTATGATAAAAGGGATGATTTTGATTTCACTATTACTAATTTCCCCTTCCTTGCCGGCGACATTGCTCTAGCTTCATCACACGGAGTGTATTGTTTTAACTAGTACGAATCGCACGCGTTTGTTCTACTCCTGACAATTTTAATGAACGTAATCATACTATCACAGCCAACCTTTTTCAACAAGGTTACAGATTTCATAAGGTTTTGAACACAGTTTTATAATAGATATGAACATTTGATCGTTACTCGTAAAGAACTGATTACTATGGGCATTTTTAATCCTCGTTTTTACTGAAATGTTGTTCTGAAAATGCCAAAAAACCCTGATTAAAGATCCAGAAAAGCTGGGACGTAGCTTACATTCTTTACGTCATAGGGGGTATCGACAAGATAGTTTGCTTTCGAGCATCCCTTGACCCATCTTTCAGAATTACGTGTTGCCATTTTCTATCTTTTAAAGATTGTAGTCATGGAGTTAGTAGTCTACCGGTAACGGCTTTTCTTCGTATGTTTACGATACTATAGGGAAATATGACAGATAAATTGGAGGTTTGGGTACCCATAAACATGTTAAACCCTACCGCTGGCTTTTGCTAGTGCTGATACCAAGTCCAGCTGTCCCGAGTAGCTATCGTTCTTTACTTTGCTTTTTCTTGTTTAGTTCCCCGACATATTTTGGCATGAGACTGTAATTTTCAGCCATTGTAGATGTTTCCTAGCTATCATCCCATTTCTTACATTTGTAAAACATTTTGCAGTTCAAGCGATGTTCCGTTTTATGTATCGGCATTTATGTAATTTAGGTACCCAGCAAAAGGAGGGAAGATCAATGTCTCCATCCTGGGTTGAAATCCCAAATGAAAGCAAAACAGATTTAAGGTTTTGTAATATTTCCTCCTTAGACATAGAAGTAGCTGTGTAGATTGGATTGCCCTGGGTGTTACCAATGTCTAGTCTTAAGTCTAGCAAGACATGCCTTTTGAAAATCCGGAGCAACTTTATCAATTTTTTCATACACTCTTTTTTCTTTATTTGACAATATTAATCAATAAATCTTTTGAGGATATACATATGACCCTACTTTCTCTTTTTAAGTATGCTTACTGTTTCGGTGCACCTGACTTCACGCAAAGTTTTCACTGGATCAGCGTTGTTGTTCAACTTTGTATGCATGTTTTTTTGTCTCTTTTCTGTGCCATTCTCATGTTTTTTACGTCCTAAAATCTTGGGGTTTCCGATGTTGTCATTGTCCTTAGACAATTCGTTTTTAGACTGACGGTTTGTTTCTTACGAAAAACTAAATTAACAGTATCTTTTGAGCTTTTCGTTATAAATTAGCTCTGAGTTTTGATGACCAGAATATTTTTACCTATACTGGCCTCTCACTGATACTGTCATGATTTTTAATTAACCATTCGAAAAGTTCTGGGTTCGATTTTTCTTCAATAATATGACAGAGATTTACTAGTAGACAAAGAGCTTTATTGAGCATATTTAAAAAGGTTGCGAGATATCGATCATTCTCTATTTTGTTCATTATATTTTTGTTATGAAAATGGTTGTTTCTCAGACCATCGTAATATGTGTCACAAAGAAGAAAATTATTTATTTACAACAATACCTAATAGGTAGGACCTTATGGAATTAATAAGTGATTTTCAGTTTTTTTTTTTGGTAATACATAATGTTGAAAAAAGTGGATGGAGGACTTAAGGATGTATTCTCATGAGGTTTCAGTCTCGTTTAAATCTCGTTTATGAATAATTATTGCCTTATGAGTGCGTTTTATGCCCCCGCAACGATAAGTCGGGGTATATTGTTTTACCTTTGTCCGTCCGCCCGTCCGGTCGTTCGTTTGTCCATATGTCCGCAAGGTGGTATGTATTTTGTCCGGGCTGTTTCCCCTACAGTTTTTATGGAAGAAAGTTTTCATTTTACAGATTATTTGAGCATATACTGTAGATGGGCCTTTTGGTAAAGAAATTGATACTGGTCCATTTTTCCGAAAAATATATGTTGTTGAATTTAGTCGTTTTTGAGATTTTCTCATAGGGGTACATAGTTGGTCCGGCCAAGATCTCCTACAGTTTTTATGGTAGGAAGTTTTTATTTTATAGATCATTTGAGCATTTATTGTAGATGTGCCTTTTGTATTGATTTTGATATTGGTCTATTTTTCAGAAAAAATATACATTTGTTGAACTTAGTCATTTTTTAATGAATTTGACATAGAGGGTACACAGTTTCTCCGGGCTGTTTCTTTTTCAGTTTTTATGGTAGGAAGTTTTTTATTCTACATATCATTTTGGCATATATTGAAGATGTTCCTTTTGGTATTGATTATGATATTGGTCCATTTTCCTAAAAAATATAAGTTGTTGTACGTAGTCGTTTTATACTGTTTTATACTGTTTGCAAACTAAAGTGATTAAAAAGTTTTTTTTTTAATTTCACATTGGTACTGTTTGAGGGTTAGAGAAGTTACACGTACCATGGTTCTTAATTGTTTTTTTTTCTCTGGGTTAGAAAATGACAATAACAAATCAGTTACCTAACATATCTTTCAAAACATATGCCTCACTGACTGTGTGGCAGGTTCTGTATACAGAGCAGGACATGCTTGCCCTTACGGAGCACCTGATGTCACTCTATTTTTAGAGTTCACACTGTTAGTGCTTTAGTTTTTTGTGTTGTATATGTAATGTTCGTGTGTTTTGTGGGTATGTGGTGTCTTTGGTATTCCGTCTTCTGTCGTTCTTGCTTTTGCCTTGTCTCTGGACTTTGATTTATGCAATCTTGTGCTTTGTTCCTTTGGTATTCTTCTGCCGTTGTTTTATGCGATTTTGTCATAGAGGGTACACAGTTTGTCCGGCCAAAATCTTCTTCAGTTTTTATGACAGGAAGTTTTTATTTTACAGATGATTTGTACATATATTGAAAATGTGCCTTTTGGCATTTATTTTGATTTTGGTGATTTTTTTCCAAAAAAATGAACACTTATTTACTCCATATCCTTTGGTAAAATATTGTTTAACTTAGTCATTTTCTAAAGAATCTGACATAGAGGGTACACAGTTCGTCCTGGCCACCCATCCTACTGTTATTGTGGAGGGAACTTTTTATTTTACAGATCATTTGTATATATATTGAAGATGTGCCTTTTGATATTGTTTTTTTATTTTGGGGCGTTTTTTCTCTAACATATTCATAGCTGAATATAGCATTTTTTGCGATTTTGTCATAGAGAATACACGGTTTGTCTGGCCAAGACCTCCTACAGTTTTTATAGGTGGAAGATTTTATTTTTTAAATCATTTGTACGTATATTTAAGATGAGCCTTTCAGTATTAATTTCGATTTTGGAGCCGTTTTCTGAAAAAAAAAAATTACATTGGTGAACTTAATTATTTTTGTCTCGCCCGCGACAAAAGTCGTGGAAAGCGAGACATAGGCGTGCAAAGTATGACAGCGACGGCGAAGGCGGCGTAAACTCCAGTATTTATATAGAAGCCTTTGATGTAGGAACTTTATATTTGGTCCATAGGTAGCTTACGGCGAACCCTATCTGTCGGACCCAAAATCATGCGACCTTGGCCTATATTTCGTGGTCCAGTGACCAGGTTACGTTTTTTTTTTGCTTAAGTCCATTTCTCAATAACTACAAGCTAGAGGTCAATGATATTTGGTAGATAGCTTGGTTTTGGTTAGTACATGTCAGTCTGCCATATGGCTCTTGACCTTGACCTCAATTTCACGGTCCGGTGACCAGGTTAAGTTTTTTGCTTAAGTCTGTTTCTCTATAACTACAAGCTATAGGTCAATGATATTTGGTATATTGCTTGGTCTTGGTTAGTACATGTTAGTCTGCTATCTGGCTTTTGACCTTGACCTCANNTTCACGGTCCAAAGTTTTTTTTTTGCTTAAGTCCATTTCTCAATAACTACAAGCTAGAGGACTATGGTATTTGGAAGATAGCTTGGTTTTGGTTAGTACATGTCAGTCTGCCATATGGCTCTTGACCTTGACCTCAATTTCACGGTCCGGTGACCAGGTTAAGTTTTTTGCTTAAGTCTGTTTCTCAATAATTACAAGCTAGAAGTCAATTATATCTGGTATATAGCTTGGTCTTGGTTAGTACATGTCAGTCTGCCATATGGCTTTTGACCTTGACCTCAATTTCATGGTCCAGCGATCAGGTTAAATTTTTTTGCTTAAGTTTGTTTCTCAATAACTACAAGCCATAGGTCAATTATATTTTGATGTAAAGCTTGGTGTTGGTTGGTACATGTCAGTCTGCCATATGGCTTTTGACCTTGGCCTCAAATCACGGTCCAGTGACCAAGTTATTATTTTTTTGCTTAAGTCTGTTTCTCTATAAGTACAAGCTATAGGTCAATGATATTTGGTATATAGCTTGGTCTTGCTTAGTACATGTCAGTCTGCTATCTGGCTTTTGACCTTGACCTCAATTTCACGGTCCAGAGAACAGGTTAAGTTTTTTTGCTTAAGTCTGTTTCTCAATAACTACAAGTCTAGGCTAATGATATTTGGTATATAACTTGGTCTTGCTTACTACATGTCAGTCTGCCATATGGCTTTTGACCTTGACCTCAATTTCACGGTCCAGTAACCAAGTTTAGTTTTTTGCTTAAGTCTGTTTGTCAATAACTACAAACTGTAGGTTAATGACATTTTGTATATGGCTCGGTTTTGGTTAGTACATGTCAGTCTGCCATATGGCTTTTGACCTTGACCAAAATTTCATGGTCTTGCGAATAAAGTTAAGTGTTTATAATTAGAATAGTTTCTTAATTGCTGTAAGTGGGACGGCAATAATTTTTGGCTTGTAGGTTACTCTTGAGTAGTGCATGACTGTTTTAGCGACAAGCAGGGACGTGCGAGACATATATTTGGGTCCACTCTTGTTCATTTTTTTTTCGCCATTTTGACACAGAGGGTACACGGCCAAAATATAGTTTGTGGGACATATGCTTCTTACAGACACAAACACCACTAAGAAACCACTTTTAAATCTGTACTTTGTGCGGGGCATTTCATCCTCTATTTTATTGATTTATTATGTATATTGACTCTACAAAATTGTTTAAAAAAATATGTATCTATGACCAGTAGTTTTCAAGTAATGGACAATTTTAATTTGTGAACAAATTTGACCATTGATCTTGGTTAGAATAACAAAATACCGAAGTTACAGTAAGAATTTAGCTGATTTTGGGATGGGGTAATAAAAATTAATTTTAGAGAAAAGTACTTATCTTATTCATATGATTTCGTTACTAAAGTCTTAAAGATATAACCGTCCAACTATTTAAACAAACAAAAATGCGAGTTTTGAGTAGTTGATGGGAATTTTGAAAAATCTAGATTTTTCAGTTTTTACAAAGTCCTAAATTTGACCAAAAAAGCAACATTTCCTTACAAAGCTTTCCCATGTCGTCACGGACCTATGTTTTTAGTGATATTTCTTCAGACTCATGATATCTAACAATTTCGAAACTTTGAAAGAAACTTGATGCTACAAGTAGGCCAAAATTGATGAAATTCGTCCAAAATTGCCGAAAAGATGGGCTACGCATGACTGCAGCGCCAAAACATGCATACGGACATATAGTTTTTCTCTTCATAAATTATTGGTTCATGGTCTTTGCTTTATAAAAATAAAGGTTTCAGGAAAAACTTGACGCAGGAAAATTTTGACCCCTCAGGAGAATACATCCTTAAATGAATCGATATTATAGATTTGAATTCATCATTTAAGCTTTAATGATGATTTCAATATGAAAAACAACAATTCAAGCACTGTTTCACTTGCTTGGTAATGTCATGTAATTGTAGTGACTCTGTCTTATTTTCATTTACTCCATATCTTTTCATTCTGAATTTAAGACTACAGTTTGTTTATCCTGCCTTTTGGAGTCCGTAGAAAGATTCCATGTGCAAGAAATATATGTTTTCTTTATATTTCAGTTATGGTTGTTGGAGAATTTTCTCATGTAGGAACTCCACACAAGCAGATATCTTATGATCTTTTTTTATCATTTTGATTTCATTACGATCTTGACAAACTTGACACAATTGTGTTGAGACAGTGTAAGATATATAGGCACAGTATAAGATAATTAATTGCAAGGGCAATCAAGACCTGTTCAAACAAGGTAACTGTGTTCAACGTTGATCAAGATGTGTTAAATTTGTCACGATCAAACAATATCAAATCGAGGTCTTATGTGATCTTTATAAACATAACTCTTTTAATCGTTGCTGAACGCAATTAACAAGTGGATTTTATTTGATCTTAAACTATCATTACATGTCTTGATCGTTCCAAACCCCAGAGAACTCCCTGTCAATGTTTTTTTTTCTGCAGTATTTTACTTTTAACAATTTTGCAGGTTATACATATTTGATAAAAAATATCCAAGCAGATGAATCGGAACAAAGTAGGGTTTTAAAGTCTGTTTCACTTCCTTTAGATAACGGAAATTCTATTCTGCTGACTTTAATATTGCATATTTCGGCACCGGATTTTGCATGGTTGTGTAAAAATATTATATACTTGTGGAACCACTTTTAATTTGATGATTTCCAATTCATGTTGAAAGAAAAACAGTTTTTAAAAATGCTCCATGCTTTTAAATGGATGATATTTTCCGCGCACAATTATCAACTAGATTGAACCATTCTGAAATAGGTATAGGCAGGTATATCTGTAAGTCAGATGATAAACAAATCTCACTTTGGTATTTACCATGTGCTTGGACCCCCCTTTTGATTAAAAAAAATACCCGTAAATGATATACTTCAACAAAATACTTAAACATGTTAGTGAAATATGCATGCATTAAACCCAAAAGAAATCTTTGAAATAAATTGTTAATGTACTGCTAATTTCTATTCGATGTTTATAAGCAAAAAGTCCGTGGATGACAATTGTTAACCCCGAACGAGTACACCTTGCTATTATTAGGTAGGTCAATTCGGTCATCTAATTCATAAAGTTACTTGTTGCCCTAAATGGAGCAATTCAACACTTAGAAATTTTCACAAGTTTGAAAAAAATCGTGAAAATGTACATGACTGCAGACTTTTGTGCATGTCATAAACGGCGAATTCAACGTTTTTCAGTAATGTATGATCATTCTTGAAATACATAACAAATATGATAAAGATCAGTGTAAAAATAAAGCAGAAATCATGAGATTTCCATTATCTAAAGGAAGTGAAACCGACTTTAGGGTATTTGTTCTCTAGCATGTTTTTCGGTAAATGGACTTCCAAATGTTTTGGTTCGATCTGCACTGATGAGACATAATGTGTCGAAATACGCATATGAAGAAAAACTAACTGTAACTTCGGTATTTTGTAATTTCCAATATCGCATATGTATCTCTTTTCCACCGACGGATCCAAAATCGAAAACGGGGTGTTTCAATTGCATTCCAGCAACAGGTCGGTTCACCCTGGATCTTTCGATTCTTCTAAGTTCATTTTCTGCATCGTAACTTTACTATTATTTCTATGTCTTAATTATTTTCCGGTAGTGCTTCACATGCTTCAACATTAATTTGTACACGAGTATGACAATTATTTTACTATTATTTGTAGCAAAACGTACATTCCATTTCCTTATTTGGTCATTATTATGGTCAGAACAGACGATTGGTTGTGTACATGTACATATTTTGCTATCAATGAAAATGATTGTAACAACTTCGAGGGAGGTTGTTGAGTATGTGTATAATTTTTTTACGTGTTTGTGCTAAACATGTTAACGCGAAGATTGGATGCAGTTCATTGCAATTTCAAATTTCTAATTTCCAATTGTCCATTTGTTCGTCTACATCCTTTCTGTCTTTATAAGTGGCATGTGTACGTATAAAGTGATGCGAAATGGTAGAATGTTTCCCAATTTCAAAATATGAAACTAATTCTTCAGGGGTATGAAGAAAAATGTTCGAACGTGACACCCCTTAAGTTCATTTAATTCTGTTTCAGGAATTTAATTACCATACCAAAATGACGTCTTTTTATCCGTTGGACTGTTATAAACCGAGGGTATTCACCAACCAAGTACTTCGGTGCTTGCCTGAAAACCGGTTGTATTTGAAAACTTTCAATATCTGAATTTTACTAAATTTTAGTAATAACTAAAGAGTATCCCCCTCTTTCATAACTCTGCCCTTAACTGATTTTGGTTTTTCTGTTTAGATCCTATTGGTATTTGTTCTTTTTCAGCTTTTACAAGAATTTTGATTAATACATTTCCGATTGTTTTGATTTAATCTGAAAGGAGGAGACAAAAGTTCTCGAAGTGCGCATATGCAGAAACTAATTTCACGAGAACCTCGATATTTTGTTATTTAAACGACTCATGACCAAACCTGGGGTAAATTTACCACGGGGTTGCCCTTTATGTCGATATTTACCCCTCGCTGCCGCACAGGTTGAATCATTCGGCATAACAACCATCCCGTGGAAAAATTGGTATATATTCTAGCCCAACGAATTAGTTCTTAAATAAAGTGTAACAGTGGACAAACGTTTAACAGACTCGATCTTCACTAAATCTAGATCTAGATCTAGCACTGATTTTTTTTCATCTATTGACTTTAAGTCCATTAAATAGATAGAAATCTGAGGCTCATATTTGCAAAACATATCTTTTGCTTACATTTTGAATCGCCTCAACTTCCAGTTTATAGATCTATACCGATTAATAGATATTAGAGTAATTACAGAGTAGAATCATAACACAAATACAGATCTAAATAAGGAGTTATATTTTTTTACGAAAGGATATGGAATAAATGAACATGAGACCATAACACATATGTTATCTGTATGTTTTACCATGTTTGCTAGCCAGGAGTTACGATAAGCCCTTCCCCTCTTTATCCTGGGCCGATCAACCCAGATTTCAAGAGAATAGAATCCACGTTTTTGATTGGCTGCATTTAAAATTGAGTGCATCCAATCAGAATTCTATCATATCATATATATCATAACAATAAACTTTAAATATACATGTAGGTTGATTGATTTTGCAAAATTCCCATGATTCGTTTTGTTTCTTTACTGTTGAAGTTTCATTTCACTTTAGAAAAATACACATTATTAAAGAAGTAACCTCTCATCAGCAGCATTAGAATACATAGTATTTAAGGTTAATTTACTTAAGCACGAATATTAAGAAACCAAACTTATAGTAAGTTTGATATTTGTTATTTGTAGCCACTCTGTTGATGCAGCAACTTCCAGTTTATAGATCTATACCGATTTATAGATATTAGAGTAATGACAGAGTAGAATGATAATACAAATACAGATCTAAATAAGGCGTTATATTTCTTTACCATGTGTGCTAGCCAGGAGTTACGATAAGCCCTTCTCCTCTTTATTCTGGGCCGATCAACCCGGATTTCAAGAGAATATAATCCACGTGTTTGATTGGTTGCATTTATAATTAAGTGCATCCAGTCCGATTTCTATCATATCATAGATATCATAACAATAAAACTTTAAATATAGGTTGATTGATGATTCGTTTTGTTTCTTTACTGTTGAAGTTTCATTTCCCAATAGAAAAATTATATGGCATTTATTACATGCCATTAAATGAATTTAATAAATGCCATTAAATGCCATGTGGCATTATTAAATGCCATAAATGAATTTTAATTTTTATGATAAATCAGACTGAAGCTCAAAGGGGATACACTAAAATTTGTGCCTTCAAAAATGAAGCTCGATCTGGCAAACGTAAATAGAAGAGGAGCGGATCGTTACCCATGGCTAGCGAAGATTGACCATAAATGCTAAAAGACTTAATTATACCGAAGTTGCATAATGAACAGTAAACGTCGTTATGCATTACACGTGTTTCAAGGAGTAACCTCTAATCAGCAGTATTAGAATACATAGTATTTAAGGGTAATTTATATAAGCATGAACATGCAGAAACCAAACTTATAGTAAGTTTGGTATTAAGTTATTTGTAGCCACTGGGTCGATACCTTTGCTTATGGACTGTTAGTCCCAGAGCGTATTTACCAAGTCGGCAGTCAATGCTTCGATGCTAAACCGAAAGAATTTATTGTTAAAATATTCAATATCAAAATTTGTAAATAATTTTGAAAACTAACTAAGGAGTGTCTCCCTCATGCAAAGCTCTGTCATCAGCTGGTTTTGGCTATCAATTTCAATCGTATTGATTATTTCTTCTCTATCAGTGTAATTTCAAACATTTTTGAATAAATGGTCAACCAAATTTTAAGATTGTATCTGCATTGAAGATACATATGTTGTCGAAATGGTCATATGCAGAAACTGATCGGTATTCAATTATTTAGTCCGATTTAGTTACTTTGTACAATTTTCATGATAAAAGAGTAATCTAATGGCAGCAGAATACGGAACAGTCCTGAATTTACAAAATCCAAAGTCTAGCTATATAAAGTGATGACAAAAAATGGAAAAAGAAGAACAACGACATTAGCAAGCTACAACATAGAATTTTAAATGAAAACACATTTCAATACAATACAATTTTATCTATGATTTGAAAAATAATAGGGAACAAATGTCGACAGAAAATAATAATTAAAGAACCTTTTTTCCATATGTAGAATATATAATAACTCAACCTATAATGTATGTAGCCTGAATGATTAAACATAAGTGGAAGATTCTATTTTAACGCCTTTCAGCACATACATATTTTGTACTGTTTAGTTTAAGACGGTCTTTAAGACAGTGAAAGTATGTTTCAGAGTAATTAATTGAATTCAAGTGCTTCGTAAGACAAGAGGTGGTTAAAAACAACGGCAGTAAAATACAAAAGGAACCAAGGATTAGTATTCACAAAATTGAAGTCCAAAGTCATGGCAAAAACGAGAACACATGTCATCTTGTAGTGATTTATTCCAGTAATTATCACATTTAAAGTGTTTTGAAATGATTTGAAAGTTTGCGATATACACTTTTTATGTATTTTAGCAAAATAACATCCAAGAAACAAAATTTTGTGTGAAAAGTGAACCTAAGCTTAAAAAATGCCATCTTATAGTGAGTTATTCCAGTAATTTCCATATTTGAAGTTTTTCGATATGATTTGAATGTTTGCGATATACACCTTTTATGTATTTTTAGCAAAATAAAATCCTATAGATAGAAATTTTAGTGTGAAAAAGTAACATAATCTCTAGAAATGCCATCCTATAGTGATTTATTACAGTAATTTCCTTACTATAGTATTTTATTCCAGTAATTTCCTTATTTGAAGTGTTTCTTTATGATTTGAACGTTTGCGATATACACTTTTTATGTTTTTTTAGCAAAATAATATCCTATAAATAGATTTTCTGTGTGAAGAGTGAACCTAATCTCTAGAAATGCCATCTTATAGTTATTTCCATATTTTTTTCAATATTTGAAGTGTTTCGATGTGATTTAAATATTTGCAATGTATACATTTTATATATTTTTAGCAGAATAATTTCCATTCAATAGCATTTTTACTGTAAAAAGTGAACTCATCTCTAGGATTGCCATCTTATAGTGAATTATTCCAGTAATTTCCATATTTGAAGTGTTTCGATATGATTTGAATGTTTGCGATATACACTTTTTATGTATCTTTAGCAAAATAATGTCCTATAAATAGAATTTTTTGTGTGAAAAGTGAACTTTAGTTCTAGAAATGCCCTCTTGCAGTGCCTTATTCCAGTAATTTCCATATATGAAGTGTATCGATAAGATTTGAATGTTTGCGATATAAAATTTTTGTGAATTTTGGGGAAAACAATATTTGATTAATAGAATTTTGTATGTGAAATATCAACACAATCTCTGTAAATATACCATCCGGTGGTGATTTGTCCCAAATATTTACATGTACACATGTTCGAAAAAGTGCGTTGAACAATTGCGATGTAATCTTTTGTAAATTTTTAACAAAGTTGAGTAGAATTTTGATTCTAAAACACCAAAGTACAATTGGCATGCCCTTGAATAGCTAAGACCTATCAGATGCATGTATTGATAATGACTTTGATTCGATCTTACTAGGAACTATATATCAACACTCGGTGAGATTCGTTTCGCCGGTAATTTTTCAATTTACCTGTATCAGTCATCCGTCACCGATCATCCGTGCATAATCTATTAGTTTTCTTTCTATTCGTCATCCGTCATGATTCAAGAGTCAAGAGTCGCATCATTCATTAGTCATCGATTAATTGAACTAACCGTCAGCCGTCAAAAGTCATGATACAGCGATCATTCAGAGATCACTCACCGGTCAAGGATCAGTCAAAATGGAATTTTGACTGATCCAGGGACTGTATTAGTCTCTTACCCTAAAACAGTACCAAGTTAAGTTTTGAAAAGCTTTCATAATCACTATAGTATTCAAGCATAGACCAGAACAGACCGGCACCAAACAAAACCAACGACGACAAAACTACAACTTAACATAAAAACTAAAGCACTCACATTGTGAACAACCAGAAAAACTAAGAGCGACATTATGTAGGCGGGAAGTTAAGCATGTCCTGCTCTCTTAACAGTACCCGTCACACTGTAGGTGAATCATCCCAGGAGAAAGTCAAAATCGGTATAGTCAAATCCGGGAAGACGTGAGTCTAGCTGAACATATCCGCTCTCATTTGGGACACTGACACGCAATATCCCTCAATGATGTTATGGTGACGACCATAGAATATCTTTAGGCTGAAAAAAATCACTGATCAAGCAGTTTTTGGAACAGTGTTTTTGCTCTATTCATAAAATCAATATACAAACTACATGCTTGAGAGAATCGAATCATCTGTGAAATGTACACTCCATAGGCTGGAGAGGTAGGCATGTTCCTGCTTAGAGAAGAAAAGTTTAAATTCGTTCGCGCTCTCTCTCTCAGGCATCTTGACCAACCATTTTCTTAAGAAGACCTTTAACTCAATTAATTATTCTGAAACACAATTTAAAAATAACTTAATGCTTCTGTTTGGAAATTTAGTATGGTATAGATATGTAGAATTCACATTTTTTTTGAAAGTTGCCCCTACACTGAAGGTTTATGTCTTTTAAGTATTACAAATCTATACTGTTTAATATCATAACTGAAGACATAATTAAATGTATTAACAAATATTTTACAATGAATGACAAAAGCATTGTAACCGTTTTTTATTTCAATTGAAATATAAGTTTAAAGGAAAATTACTTCTTTATCCTCATTTGCTAATAACACATTTAAACTTCGCACATGAACAACACTGTGGCAGCAGTAGTCTTCGAAATAACATTTTACGTGCCTTTTCACAATAAGCAATGTACGACACTTTTGCAATATTTGTAGGAAAGCATCCAATTGGTAAGGATGAAGAGGCCTTTACTCCCTTGCATTTTGATGAACTGGAAAGCAAGCAAAGAAGATATAATGGCATGAGTAATCTTCAAGAGCTTTTGGATTGCTATCCAAAATTTTTAATCCAGAATAAGTTGTAACTAAGGATCAATACAAACAGAAAACGTAAACGACGAAGACGAAACATAAAAAAAACATATTTTAAATGTCACAAAAATAAAGCATTCACAATGTGAGTGTCATCAGGCACTAAGGAAGGGTAAGCATGACCTGCTTTACGTATAAAACCAACCATGTTTTAGGAAAACATTGCAGAGAAAATAATCTATACATTTAGCAAACATTTTTTATTTGCACTAGCGAAATATGAGTATGGAAATGAAAGGAAATGGGGTAAATTTCAGGGAGACAACATCCCATATCCAAGTAAGACGACCCCAAAAAAGCATCTAGGGGTCACCGTATGGTCTTCAACACAGTGAGGAACCTCACACCATATAGTAAGCCCCAAATGGCCCCAAAAGGTAAAAGAGTGAATAAATCAATGGAAATAAACCACATCCAATAACCCGAATGTCAAGAAAGTAAAATTTTAAAAGAAGACAAGGACAAGCCAATGACCAACATATTCCTGACTTGGGACAGGCAAACAAATTGTGGTGGGGATAAAACTTGTTTTCTTCGATCCAAATCCTTCCCAAATGTGTATTGAATGGCTAAAACATAAACACACAAAAAGACTCACAGTAAAAATCAAACTAGAAAAAAGTCCAACTTATCAAGACGAGTGTATACTTTTAAAAAATATAATTTTGTGATCTTTTTGTGCAACAGCGTTTAAATATAACACAGATATTAAAAAATCATTCAACCCGATTGTGCTTAAATAAAAAGTAAAATAATGCAGTATTGCTGTGAAAAGGAAGTAGAATACAAAAGGACCAAACGAAAACACAATAAATTGTTGGATCGTCATTTGCCAAACCACCTTCTCCATTGTGGGTATTTAACAACTTAACAGCAGCTGATGTTTAATGGGTTTCTTTAAATCTGATATCTATATCTATTGCAAAACTATTGCAATGATTTGATTGAATAATTTCAAGTATTGATTTTGATGAATCATTCTGCTTTAAGCTATCACTTTGACAAAGGGAAAATATCAAACTAAAGGCTTCATCCGAGCAAATATGTGGTCTTTAACATAAACATTACGATTTGGTATTAAAAATAGGTGCTGGTATACTTAATTACGGCTATCTCGAGTTCTCCCCGTCGTTTACGTTTTTTTTTCTTTTTTTTTCTTTCATTTGTGTTTTTCGTGTGCAGTTTACTTAGGGGTTATTGCTGGCTGTCATTCCATTTTTCAACCGTTGTAGCTTTCCCTTTATTTTCTGTTTTTTAACTTTTTTAACTTATTTTTTATGAAAGTACATTTTTCTACAAAGATGTCACAATCTTTTTTTACAATGTTTTTGTTAATATGCCGATAGCTGTGGCACCGTAGCTCTATAGGTTTTTATTATTTTTTTTCTGATTTGTTTGACCGTAGTGCTACGAATTTTCCATTATATTAAATTTGCGACTCCTGTGACACGAATTTTGTCGCTCGTTTGTTGGAGTTTTTTGAAAACCGGACGCCAAGCGGGACAGTCTAATGAATGTATTTCGTTTCTTTAACTGTTTATACGCAGCCTTCCGCATATATTTACCAATAAATATTCATGAACCATAATTTTTACAAATATCATAATAACCATCATTATTGGGATCATACCGCCTTCGGCCATCTTGCTGACATCAATATTATTGGGAACCAGACTTTTACGGAGGCGGGACAAAATGCAAATTGCATTTGAATTGATATCTTAAGTAAATATTTGAATGTCAAATTTTCCCACTTTTGCAAAGTTTTTTTATTGTAAAACTCCTCTCTGAATTGAAGAAATATTCTTTTTGAATTTTGAAATATCCGTTTCGGAAATGATCTCGCATTTATTGCCGCCTCTCGAAATGTCACGTGACTGTTATATTCAAGATGGCCACAAAAGTAGGCGGTATTACATTTCTATTCGAAAATATTCCTGTAAAAATTATGAAACACCTGATAATTAAATGATGTAAGTATTACAAAATGTTTCAGAACACGAAATAAACACACTCTGGTGTGTTAACTTGGCACCCGGTTGTAAAAAAAAAAAAAAAAAAAAAAAAAAAAAAAAAAACTCATAGAAACGTTCGACACAATTCGTGTCGCGAGAGTCGCATATATTATATCGGGAAAAATCCGTAGCTCTATGGTCCACTCTAAGGTCAGCAATTATGAAATAAAAATCAGCAGTAGGACCTTAAGAGCTACGTTTCCGCAGCTAAATTGGATATTGCACATACTTAATAGATTATCTCCAACTATAATATCCCCGTAGTAGGAACTAAGTTTCAGACAATTAAATACGAGATTTATTCTGTTTAATGAACGCAAGAAGTAGGACATCACTACTGGTGACATTTGCATTGAAGTTGATGCTCATTTTCTGTCTCGTGGTATCCTTGATTAAGTGAGTATACTTTTGAGAAAATTTGTTATTAGAATAAAAACATTTGCTGTTTGTATTGAAAGGCTGTTCAATTTAAGCAACATACAAAAAATTATTTTTTTAACATATTCCAAGTCAAAATTATGGATGCACAGACTGCTTGAACTAGATTTTCCTTCATTTTCCATTAGCTACTTACATCTCTTAAAATATCTAAAATGGCTGCTAAAATTCAAAAGTGCATGTGCAGAAATATTAATTCTTTTTAAATAAATATACAGTAAGTTACAGAATGATTCTGAATACTGAGGCTCATACTCAATTAATAATAATTAATAATGTCAATTTTCTGTTTAAATTTCTTACATATCTTTATTTCCAAGTTATTAATTTTTAAACGGTGGAATATGACTTGATCCCCCTTATTGAAAACAAACATTTTTTTTTATATTCCTGTCTATTTTTATCCCTTCAAGCATAATCTGTATAGATTTTGCAGAATAGTATCTGCCATCAATTTAGGAGATTCCTCACAATTTGAAATTTTTGAGGGTATGAAAATGTTATCTACTTACATACATTTTGTTCTGGGGCATTTTTTGTTTGCCCATTGTTTAAGAACCCAACATCTCTCTTTCCCAAACCAGATTCTCCTTGGGATTGTATATGGTTTTTCTGGTTTCGAACATGTTGGATACAACTCCATATATGGTAGTTTATAGATATCTCGCCTGAAAGACAAGTGTAATATTCAAACAAGCAGTATTAATTATTAAGCTGAGAAATTCATTAACAAACTCATTTGAGAAAGTATAAAAAATGTTATGCTAGTTTAGATAAGGGAATCCATTGATCTCCAAATTTGAAGTTTCCCTGTTTTACAAATGGTGATGTAAAGCAAGCCACAATTAAATGTTCCCGGTAGTTGCAGAAAGTGAGTGAAACTTCGTCTCCCTTAAGCTTGTAAATACTTCGAAAAGAAATAAAATAAGGATATGCTAAAAATACAAATCGCGGGAAATCAAAATTTTGAGAGCATAAAATGCCAGAGAAATGCAGACCCGGGACATGAGAGCGGGTAGCTATATCGACTTTTTATATACATTTAACAAAGATACCTTGGAATAGATACAATAACAAACGTCTGAATAAAGTATTAAAAAGGCAAATGTTAATCCAATAGCGGTATCAAGAATATCCAAAACATACTGCGACTATTAAAAATTTGAATATATATTTTATACATATACAAAATACATTTGTGCATTCTCATTATGGAGTTCAAAGGACATGAATTAACCTCTGAATAAGCCTTGATATCTAATGACCTCAAAATTTACACACAAACTGGCCTCTCATGCTGAAGTCTACTCAAATATATGATGATTCTTGACTAAACCCTACGGGAAGTTTTCATTTTCATTTTCTTCTTTAGTGTGGCAGTGTTTTACCAGCAGACTAAGCTCTTTGAGCTGGCCAGCAGTTCAGTGGTGAGCACCCGTTGACCCATATGTCAAAATTACGTATTGTCATTCTCTCTCCTTCCAAGAATGTGATATTTGAGTTAGTAGTCTACCTGTTTTGGGTCTTCTTCGTATGTTTATTATACTATAGCATGGATAGGAAAACGGGACAGAGGAAGGGGAGGTTTGGGTACCCATAAACTGTTTAAACCCTACCGCTTGCTTTTGCTAATGTCGGTACCAGGTCCGGCTGTCCCGTGTTCCAAGTTGTTAACATTTCTATTTTGTCTTATTTCCAATTTCACTGTTTAGTTCCCTGGCATATTGTGGCATGTGATTGTAATTTTCCACCATTGTACATGTTTTTTTTTATCTTCCTACTTTAGATGGAAGCCGTTATTCTATGTCTTGTGATGGGTTAAGGTCAAAAGATACCAAAAAATATCTTACACTATGCATGATATGTGAGACCATGAATCAAAAGCTGTATATTAAGCTGATAAACAACAAGTAATTAATGTTATCTAAACACAAAGAGAAAAACCGAATTCAAGAAACAGATACAATGTTTACAGTTTAGTGAGAACCGAACCGTCAATCCAAAACGAATAATCCAAGGACGATGGCAACATCGGAAACAAGAAAGAATAAACAACACGGACCCAATTAAAAGAAAAACATGGGTGTGATCAGGTGCTTCTTATACATGAAAGTTACAATTTAATTTATAAATTATATCTAAATTGGTAAATGACACAATATCAAATTAATACTAGCATATATAAAATTCATTTTGTTGTGTGCTTGTATAAGCATAAAACGGAATTCTCCGTGAGTCTCTTATTTACTAAAAAATAAAACAATTCGAAGACATATGTAGCAACGTTTTACCAAAATGTTTTAATGAATATACTGTCAAAATAACTCTATGACCACTTTCGAAGGCTTTCAATGCATTCGAAGGGGGGAAATGTAACTTTTTCACATGTTTTAGTTAGAATACGGTCAGTTGCAGCATTGTGGGCATCCAATTTTATATAAAATTGAGAAAATGTGCCTTTTCCAATCGTATAAGTGGTTATTTTCTCTTTATTCACAGTTATTATGAAGTCGCAAAAATTGCATACTGTTAAATATGATTTATATGAGACTTTATACAGTAATTAATAAGGCACTTCGAGTATTTCAATCCAGTGAAAATAAAATTAAACAATTTAGAAAGAAATTAGGAAATTTGTCACTTATACGGTGTATGGTGAACGCAAGGATATTGAGTAAACGCACATGAGACATTGTTTCTACAAATACGTGGTAAACCAAGCAAAGGATCAACGCTTTTATTACCGTTCTTCATCTTGAAGTCACCATGAGGATCTCAACAATGAACTGAACTCATACCTCATAGCAGGTTCAAGACGACCCCTAGCACCGGTTTGAGCGGAATTCTTTGCTGATTGTCGAACAACGCTACATTCAAGTCTTTTCTGGTCATGGATGCGGGATTGTCAACAAACATTGATTAAACTGTCAAAGTGTTCTTAAAATTACTGTCATTCATAGCCCGACAAAAGCACTATTGTCTTAAGCTAGTGGACGATTACAACATATTGCCAAACACAAGGCACTCATCAAGTCGATTTTAAGACAACTTGACATTATCAAATAATGAGATGTGGGCTTTTAAAACAGATGTTTAGAATTAGATTTTGAAACTACAAAATAATACAAAAATTTGAAAATATGATGGTATATCCATATGAAAATTCTCTCACGAGCAAGTACACCATATCTGAAATATACAATGAGCATACCTATCTCGAACAGGGAATCTTTTACAGACTCCACACTGCAGGAGAGAAATGGTGAATTAGAAGATATGGAGTAAGCGCACATAAGACATTGTTTCTACAAATATATTGTAAAACAAGCAAAGGAACAACGCTTTTATTGTCGTTCTTTATCTTAAAATTGAAGTCATCCTGAGCCTTTAAATAATAAGCTTTATTCATACCTTGTAGTCAGTTTAAAACGGCCCGTAGCACCGCTTTGGTATTCTTTGGTAATTGTCCAACAACGCTCATCAATGTCTTTTCTTGTCATGGATGTGTGATTAACAACATTTTTTTTCACTTTCAATTCGTTTTATTTCATAATATACTTCTTACAAATTTGCTTAGGGGGCCAAGTTCCCACTAAGCAATTCTGTGTAACCTGCCTGATTACCCAGGATAAGTAAATCACATTAATTACTTTTTGAAAAAAATTATGTTATTTAAAATTCTTCTAAAGAATTTGAATTTTTTAATTATTTTCAATAGCTTGTTATCAAGCTTTTATTCAACTATTCTTTTTCTTTATTCTCTAACAAACAAAAGAAAAATATTGATTTCATTGCTTTTCTGTTCTGAAACATAATATGCTTTATAAATTCTAAAGGCTAACACAGTTAAGAAATAATTGAAACAGTGATATTTTTCATCAAAAATTTTATAACCAAAGACTAAATGTTTTAAAGAAACTATTATTTCAAAATTGACCTTTTTCAAAATATTTTCTATTTGTACCATCGAAATATTTTTAATCGGTTTTCTGTTAAAAATTCAAATATGAAGACATTCGTGTATTGAAATAAGATTGTTTTCTAGAGAAAAAAATCTAGACCAATAATTAACTCCAATTGGAGATACAAAAGATTTATCCCTAAGAAAAGTATAAAAGTGTTTACCTTTCTACCAATTTACTATTTCTAGACTCATCTGATTTCAAAATTGTTTTCCATTCTTTTGGTAGAGCCTTCATCAATTTAAGATATTCTATCAAAAAATTAATTAAACTGGCAAAGTTCTCTTATAATCGCTGTCATACATTGTCCGACATGAGCAACAGTGTTTTAAGCTAGTGGACGATTACACCATATAGACAAACAAAGGGCACTCATCAAGTCGATTGTAAGAAAACTTGGCATTATAAAATAGTGAGATATGGGCACTTTAAACAGGAGGGAATTACATTTCGAAATTGCTAAAAATCAAAACTTTGAAAGTATTATAGTATATTTGTAAGACTCAAATCAACGTTCGGACTCAAATCGATGTCCATTTTTCAAATCAGCGTCAAATTATATTCTCAGATCTATGTAAGATTTAAAAATCGGCGTCCACATCATCTATATATAAAAACGGTTGTGGTATATGAAAATTATCGTAATATTTGTATCCGAAAATTGATTTGGATAAGTAATGAAATATTGAGATTTTTTAATAGAAAGTGAGTGCAGAAGCCGTTATTAGGTAGAAAAAATAAAGAATATGGAATGAATGTACATGTGACAAAAACCCACACGATACAAAGAAAACTCAAGTTTATCAAGGACAGCTAGGGCTTTATACTTGTCTACATCTTGATGACGCTTGAGGGTTCCAACCAGAGGTATTCACCCCCTCAAGCGAGATCCAGAAGGCCTCTAGCGTGCACTTTAGCAGTATTCTTGACAAAAATTATATCAAGGTCACTCTCTTGCTCCAACCCGCCATGGAGTGCCAACTTGGGCGATGCTCAGGGTTATCTAGATGGAAGCACCAAGGTAACAAGAAGAGAATGAAAATGTTGAGTTTAATATGCCATTCAAGCAACACAATGTCGGGGCAGTCAATGAGAAAAAATGTAAACCGGACAATGTCTGCCTACAAATATTTGTCATTAAGTAGCCCGACGAATGACAAAAATAAGGACAAAACAAAATCTATAGACAGCACGGGGCACATCGAAATAGATGTGGAAACCTTGCAGTGTAACTTCGGTTGAAAGGGCAAAATAGTTGTGTGTACGGATTTTAAAATTTTAGTAAAAACAATGAAAATATTTAACAGCCAAATTGAAAAAATAAATGAATTAGTAAACGTTTGAGAAATTCTGACACGGACAAACACGCCATAATTGTAATATTATCAGAGCATAAAAGTTGTATGTTTAAGGCTGTTTATAGGCGCTTTATTATAAATTTCCCGATAACATAACAAATAATCTTTTTGCAAGTGTTCATTATTAAAACAACCAGCTTTCGACATTCAGCACCTAATAACATATTCTGACAAATAGTAAGTACTATTCCAACCAGTCTAAAATGCATCATACAAAGCTTGTAATAAATACAAATGTATGTAATTGCTATGTACACATATCATCTACCATTGCAGAGAATATTCTGACGAAAAATAACCTTTTAATGGGACTCAATTGTCAAAATTTGACAAAAGTCGGTAAGCGAACGACCATTTGATTTTCAGAAAAAAATGCCAGTACTAATATCACAAAAGCCCCCTCCCTACCCCCGCGAAAATCAAATGGTGGTCCCCTTAACAGAAAGAAGTGTACGAAAGGTATGTTAATGTATCCCTGTATATGGCCTTATCAGACCTTATGATCAAATTTAATGCTATAACTTGCAAAATTTTACAAAATTAGTAAACAGAATGAAGATGAAGAATCCCGACAGGTTTGGAAATCCATCCAACACTATTACATGAGCAAGCAAATAGATTTGTATCTTAAGTAATTTCCGAGACAAAAGTGGTGAAAATTTGTTCGGAATGGACCAACACCCACGCCCTAAAAAGCACTTCTCATCCTCGATGTAGAACAGGATATAATAATTATTAATTACTTCTGTGCAAATTTAGTAGGGGTTTCCCTTATAATCAAGGTAATACATATTGCTGAAATTGAAAATTAAAACATTCAGACCACAAATAAAAAAAAATAAAAAAAATTGGGCAGAGGTTCCCCTTAAAACCAATAGGGCCAATGTAAAAAGTATGTTCCAGATGGTGGCCATCTTGGATGAGGTATGGACCTGCCAGATACATTTTTTGGATGGGACCACCTAAGGACCATTGTGGCTTAGTTTGGTTCTAATTGGACTAGTAGATTCTGAGAAGAAGATCTTTGAATGTCTTTTCCATAGGGTCCAATGTTAAAACTATGTTCCCGCTGGCGGCCATCTTGGATGAGGTAAGATCTGCCAGATACCTTTTTTGGATGGGAACATCTAAGGATCATTGTGGCTTAGTTTAGTTTTAATTGGACAAGTAGGTTGTGAGAAGATCTTTGAATGTTTTTCCCATAGGGTCGGACCTGCCGGATACCATTTTTTTGGAAAGACCATCTAAGGACCATTGTGACTAAGTTTGGTTATAATTGGACTGGTAGTTTTGAGAAAAAGATCTTTGAATGTTTTTCCCATAGGGTCCAATGTTAAAACTATGTTCGCCGCTGGCTGCCATCTTTGATTAGGAACGGACATGCCGGATATAATTTATAAAGGGGACCACCCAAGGACTATTGTGACCAAGTTTGGTTCCATTTGGCCTAGTGGTTTCAGAGGAGAAGATTTTTGAATGAAAAGTTTACGCCAGACGGACGGACGACGGACGACAGACCCCAAGTTATGGCAAAAGATCGCCCTGGCATAGCCAGGTGAGCTTAAAAAGGACGTTGATTTCAGAATGGACGTCAATTTGAGAATCCATACAAAAACAAGTCGATTTGGGGGAATATACCATTGTGACGTGTAGGATGGATATCGAACTGAAAATCTGACGTCGATTTGAGGCCGTACCCCAATCTGAGTTTTGCATATTTTGGGTAAAATTACAACGAGTTTCAATATTGCGTTCATAAAATATCGATGAGGAGTTTGCCTTTTCTTATATGTTTTAGGTTAAATTACAACAAGTTTCACTTTAATGATCTATAATGAAATGTAGCGAGCTACAATATTGTAAGAATCGATCAAGGTAACAACAAAAGTCCGAATCGATCAAAGGAAGAGACCAGTAAGGAAAATCCGTATAACATTCGACTAATCAGGAAAACACAATCCGACACAGAACATTTTAGGCAAGCCGTCATATTCCCGACTTGGAACGGGCATTTTATAAATAAAAGGGTGGGTTAAACCAGGTTTAATGATGCATCAACCTCCCGCTTATATGACGACTAACTATAGCTTCTGTGTGCCCAGATTGTGTTAAATGTCAAAGCCATAATATTGTCAGGGGCACTACACTATTTCAATACGCCAATGTTTGACAATGTTTCGAAAATAGTACTATAAAAAATAGTGCGGTTTAATTTGTAGTGACTCCGGCCAATTGATACATGTTAAAATCAGTAAGATTAAAGAATATTTCTAGGTGGATGACGGAGAGCAAAGAACAGTTGAAAAAACATGATTAAGTTGCGTAACAAGCTACAACGGATCGAATGAAATACGACTAAATACCGAAAATTCTCTGTTGCGACTATGTACAAAATTAATCGGAACGTTTCAATTCAATTTTATTTTCTTATTTGACATACAACATATGGTTTAAATGTATTTATTTTTATCGTGTTGGTGATCTGTTAATAGAAAAACATGTTCCCGCACCTGGGAAAATTCATTTCTATATTATGTGAATTTTTGAAATCCCGGAATTTAACATACGAGTCAATGGGAGGCCGAATAGGTGGTGTGCCTCCTGTCAAAACCTGACTTTTTCTCTAATAGGTAAAATGTTTTTGTCGTTCGATGTACAAGCCTTGTCTCATACAGGTAAAATATTTTTGTCACTCGGTGCACAAATCAAACAAAACCGTCTTCAATAAAATTGGAAATAGGAATTGAATATTTATCAATCAAACCTGGATATTGTCCAATAAATTTCTTCAGAAAAACTATTAATCTGCATTTGTCGAAGCCCTGATTTAAAAGTTTACGAATTAAACATCTGCGTCGTTTCAAAAAATCTTGATAGTGATTACATGCTCTAGCGTAACGGATTAATTGAGAAATATGTACTCCATACGATGGGGAAGACGGAATATTACTGTCGAGGTGTGGAATGTTTACAATATCAAAATTAAAATCGTCTCTTTTGTCATAAATTCGTGTGTTGAGCTTGCCACTGTCGTCAAACTCCAAAAGTAAATCTAAAAACGAAACAGAATGGTCAGTGTCTGTAGTCTCCTTTATTTCAAGTTCTGGGGATATATTAATGGAATATAGTCAGCAAAGTTACTAGTATTAAGCGACAAGACATCGTCAATATATCTGTATGAGTAATTAAAGGATCTAGCCTCTTAAATTTTATTTTGTTTGAGCAAATTTTGCAAAAATTCGGTTTCGTAAGTGAACAAAAACAGGTTGGCTAAGAGAGGAGCACAATTCGAAACCACCAATTCATTTTTTTAACATTTTCAACTGAAATTCCTGATATTCAAATCTGTCTGGACAATTTATCTTAAGTTTAACCTGTATGAAACTATATATTCTCCGAAAGATGCATATCTCGTCAACATGATATCGAAATTTCAGCTTACCTTTAAAGCCTTCCAAGAGAGTTCCGAAGGTTGGAAAAACCCTATCTATAAATATACACGATTACGGCCAAAACATTACGCATTGATAGTATACCGGAAAACCCCTATGATAAGTACTCAAAGGACCATTCTAGTCAATTTACCTTGGTCTCAAAATAATTCTTATACATCAATGTTCAAACAGGTGTATCATTTGTTTCATTCCGACATTTATCTTTAAAGGTGCAAGAATTCAAAGTTATATTTAGATTCTAAAAGAGCTATTTTTTCATTTGTTCTAAGCGCTGATTGGCTGAATTGGTGGTTTGACACCTTAACATGGTATTAAAACATTCGCCAGTGTAATTGCTGCATTTTTTTCATGTTGTTTAGTTAATTTCCAAATTGTATACAGAAAATAACATGCTTTTCCAAATTTTTTCCTACTTTTCATCACTATTCAAAAAGTCACAGATTTAGTGTTTTCAGTGCTTTGATCAGGCACAATCACCCATAGATGTTAAACATTGACCAAAAAAAAAAAAAAAACAAATATACTTCTTTTGTGTAATGAATTCTCAAACCATGTTTAATACTAGGCCCCTAGAGTATTTTTCTATCAAAATAAGGCTGCAAATGTTCAAAGCTACCTTTAAAATTTTGAAATCATGCTACAAAATGTCACCCTCCCCCGAAATTTGAGACGGTGCTTCTGAGGTAAATTTTGGGACTTGAAATGGTCTTGACTTTGGTTGTGGTCATACAAATAGCATTGTAAATAGAGAAAATGATGCAAAAAGGTCAAGAAGACAGGGGAAAACCAGTTTAAATTTGTTTATTTTTTGAGCTTATGAAGAATATTAGGTTTGTGAGTTAGCCGAAAAGCCCGATATGAATGGTAGTATTAAAACTTCTGAAAATCCATCAAAGTGCATTTTTTCCTTCGGGTAATTAAATATATAATATATAAAGAAAATAACATAATAAAATCAATGCAAATTTATGAAAAGGGTGGCAAATTCAAAATCTTGTCCCAAAATCAGATGATACAATTTTGACTTTGCTCTTGTTTTGTGTATGGCACTCGGTAGATGTCCTTGGTACTGGATATGGCTTCCTATTTCGATGTTTTTGGTAATGAGTACTTCTTTTGTAACAACTTTTGGATTATGGTTTTCCATATTTTTTTATATTAATGCTGCTGATGAGAGGTAACTCCTTGAAACACGTGTACAGCATAACGAAACTTACAGTTTTTTATGCAACATCGGTATTTTTTGTAATTTGAACCATTGGGCCGATGCCACTGCTGGTGGACCACAGGCCCCCGAGGGTATTCACAAGCCCGATAGTCAGACTTGTCTGACATGAAAATTGTACCTTGCGTGTTATACAAATTTACTGTTTTTATCAAAATTCTAACCACTTTAAAATATTGAGGCTTCATTCCGTGTATTGCACTCGGTAGATGTCCTTGGTACAGAATTTGGCTTCCTATTTCGATTTTTTTGATAATGAGTACTTCTTTTGTGACAGCTTTTGGATTATGGCTTTCCATATTATTTGATATTAATGCTGCTGATGAGAGGTTACCCCTTGAAACACGTATACAGCATAACGAAATTTACAGTTTTTTATGCAACATCGGTATTTTTTGTATTTTGACAATGTGGACCCTAAAATGACAATTTTACACTGTTAAGTAGAGGAACAGAATGAATTTTTTTAATTTCTGAGGTTCATTTTCACATCAAACGGCATATACAGGCACCATTCCTGCTTTAAAAAAATTATTGTATACAAAGCAGACAGATTTTTATATAAGGCATCTCAGACAGAATTGTTGCTTAATTGTTCGCGACACCGAAGACATGAAATTTGTAAAGATTGAACATATATTCAAAACAGTGGAAAATTCTTGCGTAAAATCAACATTTGGTGTTTTTAAACTATTGTACACGGCTAACCCTTCTAATTTTGCACAAAATCATGAAAATGGCCTAAAAATGGCATTTCAGTGTCAAATTACAGAAATACTAGTATTACATAACGACTGTTTTTGACCAAAATTGTGGCACCAGTTGGCTAAAACATCAATCTTTACCTAAAATTTATCATACAAAATTGTTTGTCATCAATTTCGGCTATCAACAACTTTTTATGACATGTTTCATAATTTTTGCATATTTTGTGTTAAGGTTAGAAACCACCAGTTCATTTCTTTAACATTTTCAACTGAAATTCCCGATATTCAAATCTGTCTGGACAATTTATCTTAAGTTTAACCTGTATGAAACTATATATTTTCCGAAAGATGCATATCTCGCCAACATCATATCGAAATTTCAGCTTACCTTTAAAGCCTTCCAAGAGAGTTCCGAGGGTTGGAAAAACCCTATCTATAAATATACATGATTACGGCAAAACATTACGCATTGATAGTATACCGGAAAACCACTATGATAAGTACTCAAAGGATCATTCTAGTCAATTTACCTTGGCCTCAAAATAATCCTTATACATCAATATTTAAACAGGTGTATCATTTGTTTCATTCCGACATTTGTTTTTAAAGGTGCAAGAATTCAAAGTTATATTTAGATTCTAAAAGAGCTATTTTTTTTCATTTGTTTAAGCGTTCTTAATATATATTATTATGTTTATATTGCAGCCATTTTCGGTATTGAAGGAATCAATATAAATCAAACGTTGAAAATGTGACTTTTCTTTTATCTTTAGCGTAAATTACTGGGAGTGACATTATTTTGGACATCGATTTCATATAGAATGCTTTAAATGTGCATTTTCTTAAATGTTTTAAATTAAATTACAACAATTAACAATAAAGGGATATGGAGTAAATACAAATCAGACAAAGTCTGTATTAATACATGGTAGTAATAAGCAATGGAACAATGCTTTTATTGTTGTTCTTCATCTTGAAGTCACCATGAGGCCATCGACAATGAGCTTTACTCATACCTCATAGCAATTTCAAGACGGCCCCTAGCACCGGTATGAGTGGAATTCATTGCTAATTGTCGAACATCCATTCTTTATTTCCTACTGATCCATGGATGCGGGATCGTCAACAAACAAACGTAGCTGGCAAAGTGTTCTTACTATCGCTGTCATCCATTGCCCGACGAGAAGACGATAGAAGACGATCACAACATTTAAACAACAACAGGGCACACATCAAGCTAATTGTAAGAAAACTTGGCATAATGAAATCATGAGATGTGGGCACAATAGACAAGTTGTCAGAATAACAATTTTAGATTACAAAAAATAAAATAAAAAAGCAAAACTGTGAAAGTGTGATAGTGTATCACAAGTACACCATAACTGAAATGTATAAAGAGCATTCATCTCTTCCACGGTTAAATCTTTTTACGAACTCCACACTGCAGGAGAGACAAACTCCAGTCTAAAATTAACAATGAAAGGATATTGAGTAAATGTAAATGAGACAAAGTCTCTACTAAAACATGATAATAATAAGCTTCATTGTTGTTCTTTACCTTGAAGTCACCATGAGGCCTTCAACAATGAGCTTTATTCATGCATCAAAGCAAGTTCAAGACGGCCTCTAGCACCGGTTTCAGCGGAATTAATTGCTAATTGTCGAGCAACGCTGCATCCATGCTTTTTTACCTAATGAGCCATTGATGCGGGATCGTCAATAAACATAAACTTAGTTGGCAAAGTGTTCTGACAATCGCTGTCATCCATTGCCCGACAAGAAGACGATAGAAGACGATCACAGCATTTAAACAACAACAGGGTACTCATCGAGCTAATTGTAAGAAAACTTTGCATAATAAAATCTTGAGATGTTGGCACAATAGACAGGTGGTCAGAATAACAATTTTAGATTACAAAAATAAGATAAAAAAAGCCAAAACTGTGAAAGTGTGATAGCGTATCTATATGAGAGATTCTCTCAAGAACAAATACACCGGAATAACGCTTTTATTGTTGTTCTTCATCTGGAAGTCACCATGAGGCCTTCAACAATGAGCTTTACTCATACCTCATAGCAAGTTTAACTATTATTGTCATCGTCATAATATCGGATGGAGAAAATGTGTCTTTTTCATATATTTTAGATTAAATCACAGTAAGTTTCAGTATAGCGGGAGTGGATATATATTAAAGTGCAGCACATTTGAGTATTGCAGACATCAATATAAAATCAAACTTAAACTTTTCTTATATCTTTAGCTCAAATTACTGGAAGTGGCATTATTGTGGATATCGATTTTATAATGTTAGCTGCGCCTGCTCTCCATTCATATTAAGTTAAATCACAGTAAGTGTCAGTATTGCTGATATTGAAATAATATCGAATGGTTAATTACAGCAAGTTTTAGTATTTGGGGCATTGATATAATATCGAATGGAGAAAATGTGCCTTTTCTTATATGCTTAATGTTATATTACAGCAGGTTTCAGGATTATAGGCATTGATATACTACTAGTATATAACATTGACAAAATATGCCTTTACTTAAATGTTTTAAGCTACATTACAGTAAGATTTGGCATTGCAAGCATCATTATAATATCGAATGGAGAAAATGTACATTTGCTTATTTGTTTTAGATTAAATTACAGCAGATTGCAATTTTGCAGGCATGGATATAATATCGAGTGAAGAAAATGTGCCTTTTTTATATGTTTTGGCTTAAATTGCAGCAAAATACAATATTGAAGATATCGATATCATATCGAATAGAGAAAATGCGCCTTTGATCATCTGTTTGAAGACAAATTACAACAAGTTTCAGTATTGCAGGCAGAGATATATAGATATAATATCGAATGGCAAAAATGTGCATTTCCCTATATGTTTTAGGTTAAAGTTCGGCACCTTGAAGTATTGCAGGCATAAATATTAAATCAAACGAAGAAACTGTGAAATCTTTCGCTCAAATTACTGGAAGTAGCATTATTGTGGGTATTGATTTTATAAAGAATACCTTAAATGTGCATTTTCTTAAATGATTTCGGTTAAATTTTAGCAAGTTTCAAAATTAAAGGCATCGTTATAATATGGTATGTAGAACATGTTCCCTTACTCCATTCGTTAAAGGTTGAACAACAAGTTTCAGTATAGCGGACATTGATATAAAATCAAATAATTTATTAAGAAAGTTTCAATGGGGGAGGGGGGGGGGGATGGCATTGATATAATATCGAATGGGGAAATGGGGAAATCTTTCATGTTTAATGTTATATTACATCAAGTTGCAATATTGCAGGCATTGATTAATATTGCATTGTGAAAATGTGCCGTTTTATATGTTGATGTTAAATTACAACACGTTTCAATATTGCGGGCATCGATATACCGGTAATATAGAATAGAGAAACTGCTTTATATGATATCTTTTAGGTAGCGTTTAATCAAGTTTTAGAATTATCCATTGACATAATCATAAATAAAAACACATTTCAGTATTGCGGGCAAGGATATAATATTGAATGGAGAAAATTTGCATTGTTTCATATGTTTAGGGTTAAATTACAGCAAGTTTCAATATTGCAGGTTTTGTTATAAAATTACATGTTTAAGTTTAAATTACATGAAGTCTCAGAATTGAAAAAAAATAGGATTGATAAAATATCGAATGGAGTACAAATATTTTTTTCTAATATCTTTTAGATTATAACATCAAGATTCGCTATCGTGGGCCTCATTATGTAATGGACAAATTTGCCTTTTTTAAATATGTTATACCTTAAATTACAGTAAGTGTCAGTAATTTGGTCATCGATATAATATAGAATGGGGGTAATTACAAAATTACCAAACAGAGTTGTGAAGACAAATCAGATGTCGACTGCAATGGTCCTCACTTGGTACAGGCATTTCAAAAGAAATAGTTGGCTATACGGGGTTTATGCCATGCCAAACCCCCCTTCCATTGCGGTAGTGTCCGGTAGCAACTCAATAGCAATTGCTTTTGAAAGGTAGTAGACAGTTGAAAGAAATGATCATCCTAGTAACAAGTACAAATTTAATCTTGAATCAGAGCTCGGACCAAAACTTCATTATTTTTCCACAACGGACTTATATTTGTTAAAGAACTTTTTAATAGTCGTATTAAACGGAAGTTTTTTTAATCTTTGATTTCTCAGGCGTTCATGGAGATAAATATGTTTAATGAAAAAGTCTGTATAATTTTTGCTATGTCTCACTTAACGAATCGATTGTAACACATACACTCCGTAATCAAGAGATGCTGGATTATTACTGTACATCTAATGGAAATGGATAATTTTGAAATTAAAATCGTCACTTTTGTCGTAAATTTTAGTACTGAGTTGACTATTTTCGTCAAAATCATCGATATATCTATAAGTGAGATTGAAAGATCAGGCATCTTTTATTTTATGATATTTTACGAGTTCCTGAGGAAATTCAGTCTCGTATGAATATAAGAACAAGTCTGCGATTGAAGGAGCAAGATTGATATGCCCGATGATATGCGGACTTGCTGTTGCTAAAATATCACCTCCAAATGAGGCAAATATATTATCAATTAAAAAAGGAAGAATACTGCACACCTGTTTTCCATCATAGCATACTTTTCCTTTTAAATTGATTTTGAAAAAAAATGTTCATTTATAACCTAATACAACACATTTTTTCAATCGACACAGGCTTTTTTGAATGATACCTTAGATTCGTAATTTTAGTTTCTCATGGGAAGCTTGGTATACAGTGTGAATAAAAAAGTTTTCAGAGAATGTATTTAACAACGGGATTTAAGATTTTCCTATAAATCCTTTGAATTGTTAAGTATCCACGTCTGATTTCTGCCACTTCGGTCATAAACAATTTCAAAGTATGCTTGATGCGTGTCTTTGAATGCAGACGAAATCTTAGTTAGTTCTATAGACATTTCAGTAGTTGAGCAAGATGAAGAATGGTCAAGATGTACCTTTGTCTTATATTAGAAATAAATTACAGAGTGTTTCAGTATTGCGGGTATCATTAAAATATCGGATGGAGAAGATTAGTCTTTTCTTATATGTTTTAGGTTAATTTACAGCAAGTTTCAGTATTGCTGGCATCGCTATACAATCGAGTGAAGAAATGGGCCTTTTCCTATATGTTTTCGGTTGAATTACAGCAAGTTTCGGTATTCGAGCATCGCCATGATATCGAATGAAGAACATGTGCCTTTTCTTATGTCATGATAAGTGTTAGGTTAAATTACAGTCAGTGCCATTATTGAACGGATCGATATAATATCATTTGTAGAAAATACGCATTTTCTCATATGTTTTGGTTTAGTTACAGCTAGTTTTGGTATTGTAGACAGCGATGATACATATATTGAATGGAGAAAATGTGTCTTTTTTTACATATTTCTTACATTTCAGCAAGTTTCAGTATAGTTGGCTTGGTTATAATATTCAATCGAGAAATTGTGTCTTTCTCATATGTTTAAGGTCTAATTACAGCATTTCTCAGTATTTCGGGCGTCGATATATACTGCTCAACGCAAGAAAGGAAACGCAGTTAAATTGTAGTATCCTTTGTGTTTCGCAATTTCAAGGTTTCTATTATCAGGTATTGATGTATTCAACGCGTAAATGCATTGTTTAGTTAATTTTCAAATCGATTCCGGAACGAAACAACGAAAATCTGAAATAGTATTTTTTATCTCGACGCCCCCGAGCTGGCCGTTAACTGGTGGATGATTTAATTTGTTTGATGTCAAAAATTTTGACTCCTAATTGGGTTAAAAATTTGCCATCTTAAAACTTGAAAAAAAATCTCTCATTTTGATGCCCCATGCAATCCAAAACTGAACATGAACAATGGTTAAGCGCGATCAGAGACCACATATTGAATGTTAATTGTGGTCCTCTTAAGCACATCAAATTATAAATCGCATGGAAATGGTTTCGTGACGCGTGTTTTACACTTACAAGAATATTAGTTGAAAACGGAAATCAGGTTTAGGGAATTAATGGCCGTCAGAATTTTAAGCCAGTTTAGGTATTGCTATTTAGTACCACTTAGCCGATGCTTTTGCTGGTTGACTGGTAGTCCCGGAGGGTATTCAACAAACCCAGTAGCCAGTAGATAGGAGCTGGCCCGAAAACGGATTTATATAAAAAAATATGAAATATCTAAATTTTAACCAAATTTTGTTCAAAACAAAGGAGTATTTCCTACTCGAATGGCTCTTTCCTTAGCTGATTTTGGCTTTACCACTTAAATGCTGTTGGTAGTTTGTAGTCCATCAGCCGAAGCTGAAAAGCCTTCTAATAACAAAGTTTTTGTGATACCCCTGCAGACCGCATTTTTTTCGCATAAAATAATTAATTTATATCTAAATAAATAATTTCCGTTTGTTGTACTGAAAACAACAGTGCGGAAAATTGTTAAAATTTCTGATGTTTAGACCTACCATTTTGTAAGGCATACCAAATCATATTTATGGCATTATAAATGTTTGTTTTAATTGGATTGTTCTAATCCCTAGAATTCTGCAACTTAGGCTCTTGAACTAACTTCTTGCGTCATTACATCTTCAAAAACACGTTACATAATAAGATATTGGTGCTGGAAAGTGTTGTACACAAACTTTGCAAACATTTCATGCTTTGGGTAAAATTGTAGTAGACACACAGATCAGATTGTGTTTTTGATTTGTCGAAAATATGTAGTGACATTAATTTCCAATCGTTTGAAGCAATCACCAGATTTTTCAATTGTAAGACACTCCCCAAAAATACCAAAATTTTAATGCTAAATCACATTCCGGAATTCAGAGTTGTATCGAATGTGTATCACAATTAGAAATTATTGTCTATAAATAGCATGCTTAGCTGATTACATTGTCATATTTTGTCCCTTATTGTACACTTTCAATTCTCATATAAAACATACCTCGCATAACAATTTAATAATTTATATAAGAAATATCTAGGACGTCGTTTAGACTATCAAAGCTTGTTTATTGTTGTAGGTCGGTTTGACTGGTATTCAGAAAAGGTGCGTTTGATATGTAATCTTGGGTATGTCATTGGTGCTAATATATCTTTGTACATCAGAATATTTCATTGCGTCAATTCATAGTAAGTGTAGTTTGAATGCTGTCGGTTTCATTTTTGGCTTTTGTTACCGTTTCTCATTAATTATTTGGTTTTAACTTTTCCATATGTTCTTATGTCGTTTGTGCTATCAGTGCAAATGACTATAAAGTACATATTTGAATTTATTTCATATTTTGATTTAGTACTGTAAACCGGGAAATTTTCGTGGCAGTTTTATTTTCGCGATTTTCGCGGTTGGAATGGAAGCGCGAAAATAAAACGGCGCGAATATACTTGTTTATTATTGAAGTCTATGGTCAACAATTTGGCAGCTCGAATTCAAAACAGCGAGAACTAAAATTCTGTCAATTTACCACGAAATATAGACAGCGCGAAAATTTCCCGGTTTACAGTAATTCCTACTCTCAACAAAAAAACTAAGTTTGTGAAACTAACACACAGAAATTAATTTGAAAGATTGCTCAAAAGCTACATGTTTCAGAAGGCAATAGTATAAATGTGTACCACCAATCCTGTTCTGAAGTTGGATACAGTAGCCTCAAACAAATGCATGTTGATTGCTTTTAATTGCAACCTCATTATCTACATGATCTATATTGATTTAACATTGGAGTTATTTGTCGGATCTCTTTCTCTTGATAACAGTATAACAGGAATCAAGACAGCAATTTTTCTGCATATGACTCGTACATATCTCCTCGAGAACTCATAAATAGATAGACGAAACAGACTAGATTAATTAATCAACATATTTATTTTCTTTTGTTTTTAAAAGCATTTTTATGATTTTAAGATGCCAAATTATTTAATTAAAAACTATTCTGTTTGAGCTTCCTAACTGCTGCGAACCGAAAACTCCTTGTTTCTTTTACATAGGACCCTAAAGGTTAATACTGGCACTATGTTTCTACAATAATACAAAAACAAAATTTCTGGAAATGTTCCCCTGTATATGTAATATATTTTTGCAGCTCTATCTGGAATTGTTCAGCGTGAAGGTGAGACTAATACTAGCTGTCATTCTTTTACAATTTAGTCGTGCAACTATTTTGTAAATAAACTGACATTCCAATTAAAGAAAATATTTAGACAAATGAAATAAGAAAGAAAATTACATACACTGTGACATAACTACAGAACCTTGAATGTTCTTTCATGCTTAAATTAACTTAAAATATTCTGCTCCATCGGGACAGGGACAAAATAAGACTGATAACGTATTATCTCCAATTAGAAATCTGTGGTAAAATAAGCATTACATGCATCACAGCAATAAAGCCAAAGCTTTGTTGTTGGTAATTAGCATGCAACATTATGTTATAACAATGAGCCCACCTCCCCCAAATATCCAAAAAATAATCTAGTGCGTCAGTGATGACATAAATGATTCAACATTTTTGTCATAGATTGTTAAAGGCACCCTCAGCTTTGGAAAAACAGTAATCAAAGTAATTAAGTTAAAAAAATTGAAAATGATTTTCAACGGCAACAAAGAGGAAAATATTAAGATATATCAGGACATACAATTATAAGGCCTGCAGTCAAATATACTGCACAACAGTAGAAACGCATCACTTGGTTCACGCCATCCATCTTTTGAAATATTAAATGGGAAAATTTAGCCAATTCCTCATTCACTTTTACCAAATTCAAAGGTCGAGTACAAACAATTCGATTTTCGTAAAAACAAATTTGATAATGAAGCTACAGCAATTCGTAAGAAAAGACAAAAGTCACAGAAATGGTTTCCATGTAACGAACTAGTTGTAAAATGTATTGTACATAGTTACCATAACAGTTAATGCTGTTCTTTTCTCAACGTGAGGAACAGCAAGGGATAAATTTTCATTGTTTTAAGTAATTTTTGCATTTTTCGGTGAAAAGGTGATTGTTGAGAAAAAGAAATTGAGAATTTAAAAATCTTCCATTTTTTTCAGAATTTTGTTCAAATGATTACAGAAACATCAGCGTGTAAAAAATTAACATGTTCTGACAAGTATTTGAAGAGATAGAAAAAAGAAGGGAAACGGGGATTGTGTCAAAGAGACAACGATCCAAAGGGGAGTAATAACAACTTACTTTCAGATACTTACTTTCAGATTTTTGGGTGCATAGAAATACATGTTAGTAGTGCGTTTCTTTTGATGATCAGTTTATCCGACACCTTTCCCCCTCTGATATCCTTTTATATGGTGAAATGGAAACTTTAATGTCAAAATTAAATTGATGTACTTAAAGTCACCTACAACATAATGAAGGTCTATACTTGTTTCAAGTAACTTTACATTAGTTCAATTATTCCTATCAACATTGATTTGTGGGGGGGGGGGGGGTAAAAAAAACGAGTTGTCTCCCTTAATTCAATAATAAATGAATCATTGGGCTCAAGCACAAAAAGCATCAATATATTCAAATACATTTGCATGTTGTCCGTAAGCATTTTCTTAAATTGTCCTTGGTTGTCCGAATATTTTAGGGAACCCGGGAACTGGCCACTGTTGTACTATTTTCCGCATCTTTTTTCAGAGTACAACATTTAAAAATTGTAAGTTCATATATTGCCCTTCTGTTTCGTGCAAAAAAAATATCAGTCTACAGGGGTATCCACCAAAATATTTGTCGGGGTCCGGCTGATGGACTATTGTTCTATCCCAGCTTAACGAATATTTCGGTATATGAATTTCCATGTGTTTTGGTTTGGTCGGTACTGAAGAGACATTAGTTGTCGAAATGTGCATAGAAAACCGAATTAAAAGTTTTTAGAATTAAAAGAACCTACGGTATTTTGTTATTTCTTAAAAATGGGACGCTTTTGTAAATAATGAAGAGGACTGCAAGCAAAAATTCCGAGTAATGACCTTGAGCATGATTGAAGATGGTTCAGGTATTGTAAGATATATTTTTGGACACAATGTTAATTCATATGCTCTAAAAAAAATAAACATAATTATGAGCTAAAGTTTCCTATCAGGAAGTACAAAATTAATTAAAAAAAAATCAGTGTATCATTTCTTTTATGGAGTAGTAAAATATTAAATTCTTAATTGTGCCTTTTCTTGTATGTTTTAGGTTACACTACAGTAAGTTGAAGTATTGCGGGCATCTTTATAATATTGAATGGAGAAAATGTGACTTCTCTTATATGTTTAAGGTTAAATTACAGAAAATTTCAGCATTGCCTTTCGTTTTATGTTTTGGTTTATTTGCGATATATTTCTTTACCCAAGAACTTATTTTCCAATCTTATTTATCTATCTATTAAAATAGTTTATATAGATATAATTATCATATAGTTCATGGCAATAAGGGACATATGGAAGTTAATTGCATATCAGTAAATATCTGGAATTCTATTGACCTAAAACTAATCACATGGCATTCTCTGTCTTGCGGCATTGATGCCATCGGTCCAAAAAAAAAAAAAAAAAAAAAAAAAAAAAAAAAAAAAAAAAAAACTCTCATGTCGACCGATAGTTACAGTCAATACCAGAAGATTCTCAGTGTTATGTTGCTGAAGGTGATTTTCAACTTTCGGATTCTCATTTTTACAGAAAATTAAAATCTAACAACACGAAAGAAAATCAGAAAATTGTTAAAAATTTCATAAAGACATCCATAGAGAAGCAGGATTTACCAGATGAAGCGTATAAATTGGTTGTTCCCCAGCCAAAAATGTCACGTTTCTATATGCTGTCCAAAATACATAGATTGGGGAATCCTGGTAGACCTATAGTTTCAGCTTGTAGCTGTCCTACCGAATACATTTCTAGTTTTCTCCATGATGTATTTATTCCAATTATGGAGAATCTACCTACATACATAAAGAACACTACACATGCTATCAATATTTTTGAGTTTTTTTCAGCCAGAAAATGCTGATGTCAAACTATTCACTGTGGATCTCACTGTCCTCTTTACTAGCATCCCCAACAATGATGCTATGGTAGCTTTAAGACACTTTTTAGACAGAAGACCCAATCCTTATGTAAAGACAGACATTATCCTTAGGCTTGCTGAACTTGTCTTGACCCTCAACACTTTTCAATTTGATGGGTAATATTATAGTCAGTCCGGTGGTGTTGCGATGGGAACCAAAATGGGTCCAGGCTTTGCTTGTTTATTTGTTGGCTACCTCGAGGAAAAAATGTTCTCCGAATATATAGGACCTGTCCCCGACATTTATAAAAGATACATTGATGATGTTTTTGGGGTGTCCTCTGACAGTGAAGATGAACTTAAGTCTTCATTGACTATGTTTCCTCGTACCATCCGGCCATCAAATACACTTTTAATATTACCAAAGATAGTCTCTCTTTCCTCGACATTAATTGTACCATAAAGGATGGGCAAATTTCCACCTCAGTGTTTTATAAACCGACAGACGCCCACTGTTATTTAAATTATGGGTCCTGTCACCCAAAGTCATGCAAGGATGCCATTCCAAAGTCACAATTCTTGCGACTTTGTCGTGTCTGTAGTGACGAGCAGGACTTCAGGACTCAACGTAACAGAATTAAATCCTTTTTTGTTAAGAGAGGCTACCCCAGCAAAGTTTTGGATCGAGCTATGAATTCAGTTTCCCGAGTGACCAGATCCGAGGCTATGGAGAAGAGGGTGAGAAATACCGAAGACCGGGTTCCGTTGGTCCTGACGTACCACCCTCACAACGAAGCTATCAAAAACATTTTGATACGCAATTTCAAATCTATAGTTCTCGAGGACGAGCATATGTCGGCAGTTTTCAAGGATTCGCCTCCAATTTCAGCCTTTAGAAAAGGGAAGAGTTTAAAACAGCACCTTGTTACTAGTTCTTTCAAGAGTGCTACTCCTCAAACTCCCTGTAAATATAAGGGCACTAGACAATGTAAGCGATCTCGCTTTTCGACTTGTCCTTTTACTTGGGAAACCGATGAAGTAGTAGGGCCGACTAACGTTTTCAAACTAAAAAATGGTTTCACGTGTACTACTGAAAATGTAGTGTATGCTGTAGGCTGTAAACGCTGTAACATGATCTATGTGGGTGAGACTTGCTGGAGATTGGGTGATCGCTTTGTCGAACATAAACAGAGCGTCAGCAATGGTAAGGATTGCCCAGTAGGTGAACATTTTCGGCGAGCTAACCACAGCATACTCGACATGCATGTAACTGTCCTGATACAAACTAGTGCAGGTGAAAAACAACGACAGTTCCTTGAACAAGAAATCATCCATTTTCTTGGAACTGTTCGACCCTAGGGCATGAATGTTAAGAAGCAGTCGATTTTATAAAATTATTTATGTATTGAAGTTTAATATTTGCATAGTACTGATAACTAATGTTTTATCTCTCGTTTTTGATTATGTTCAAGATTTGGCACGATTTTTACAGGTAATTTCTGTGACATGCTCATTGGGCATCCTTCTTTCGTCATATCCATCTTTTTTCTCCGTATTTAGCCCGGTAGTCCCCTAGTCGAAGGCCGCATAGGCCGAAACGTTGGGCAGTCTTCCCTCCCTCTCTTTCCCTTTTTGTCATTTGTATGTGTTTTTTAATTTGTACAGTTTGTGTTTTTTATCTTTAAATCGTGGACAACTATACCATTTAATTTTGTTTCATAGTTAATTTGTGGCCATCGCACAACATATTTATATTTTTATATTTATTCTTTTCTGACCGTTGTGACCATGCCTTCTCAAAAAGACTTCTGTAATAAATTATTTAAGAAATTTCTAAATTTTATTTCTAAACACCCCGAAATTATACAGAGAACCGCGATAGACCTGTTTAAGACCACAGTAGGTCTCAATAAATGTCACAGTCACCTCAATTTTTTGAGGACCTGTCTTTCATCCCGTGCTGTACCCACTGGGTTTAAAACATCATTAAACCCCATTGATGAAATCTATTATAACCGGGATTTCCATGCCAAATTCCAAATTTCTTCAAATTTCTCTTTGTCGGTCATGCGTCTAACCACGCAAGCAGTTAACACCAAGCTTGAAAGCTTGCGTCATAGCAAGGTTCTCGACAAAAATAAGCTGTATTCTTTGTGCCACAAAATAGTCGCCACGGACATAGTGGAACAGATCCATATTCTGAATAAGGAACTGTTCGAATTCCTTATTACTGGCAAACAGCACAAAATACAACAGCTTATTCCCGATACACCTACTGATTCTTCCAGTAACAACATTTGTCACTCTAATGAAGATGATATAGAAGAAATCGTTCGCTGTGTACCGGACTCACTAAGCCTAAGTGACTCTGAAAAAAGTCTTCTATCAAAAGGTCTCAATTTTGTTCCGACCACTCCTTTTCCGGATTCATTTCAAAAAGAAACGGATATTCAACATTTCTTTCGGCGTCTTCTGCTCAAAGCTTTCTTTTTTGGCAGGGATTCGGAACAACCATTTGAAACTTCAATTTCATTTTCTAAATTCAATCGTACTAAATTAGACTTCACGCCTAAAGCATCTTGGTTTCCGGTGTTGCAGGGTCACGTTAGGTCGTGTATCAGTCAAATTGACAATTTAAAATCCAAACCCCTGAATAGACATAATCTGACTTCAGATGAACAGACCGCTCTTCGGCGCCTCAAAGCACGCACTGATATAGTTATCAAAGCTGCAGACAAAGGAGGTGCCGCTGTCGCCTGGGATTCTCAGTGTTATGTTGCTGAAGGGAAATTTTCAACTTTCGTATTCTCATTTTTACAAAAAATTAAAATCTAACAACACGAAAGAAAATAAGAAAATTGTTAAAAATTTCATAAAGACATCCATAGAGAAGCAGGATTTACCAGATGATGGGTATAAATTGGTTGTTTCCCAGCGAAGAACGTCACGTTCCTATATGCTGCCCAAAATACATAAAACTGGGAATCCTGGTAGACCTATAGTTTCAGCTTGTAGCTGTCCTACAGAATACATTTCTAGTTTTCTCCATGATGTATTTATTCCAATTATGGAGAATCTACCTACATACATTAAGGACACTACACATGCTATCAATATTTTCGAGTTTTTTCAGCCAGAAAATGCTGATGTCAAACTATTCACTATGGATGTCACTGCCCTCTACACCAGCATCCCCAACAATGATGCTATGGTAGCTTTAAGACACTTTTTAGACAGAAGACCCAATCCTTATGTGAAGACAGATATTATCCTTAGGCTTGCTAAACTTGTCTAGACCCTCAACACTTTTCAATTTGATGGGGAATATTATAGTCAGTCCGGTGGTGTTGCGATGGGAACCAAAATGGGTCCAGGCTTTGCTTGTTTATTTGTTGGCTACCTCGAGGAAAAAATGTTCTCCGAATATATAGGACCTGTCCCCGACATTTATAAAAGATACATTGATGATGTTTTTGGGGTGTCCTCTGACAGTGAAGATTAACTTAAGTCTTCATTGACTATGTTTCCTCGTACCATCCGGCCATCAAATACACTTTTAATATTACCAAAGATAGTCTCTCTTTCCTCGACATTTATGGCACCATAAAGGATGGGCAAATTTCCACCTCAGTGTTTTATAAACCGACAGACGCCCACTGCTTTTTTTAAATTATGGGTCCTGTCACCCAAAGTCATGCAAGGATGCCATTCCAAAGTCACAATTCTTGCGACTTCGTCGTATCTGTAGTGACGAGCAGGACTTCAGGACTCAATGTAACAGAATATAATCCTTTTTTGTTAAGAGAGGCTACCCCAGCAAAGTTTTGGATCGAGCTATGAATTCAGTTTCCCGAGTGATCAGATCCGAGGCTATGGAGAAGAGGGTGAGAAATACCGACGACCGAGTCCGTTGGTCCTGACATACCACCCTCACAACGAAGCTATCAAAAACATTTTGATACGCAATTTCAAATCTATAGTTCTCGAGGACGAGCATATGTCGGCAGTTTTCCAAGTTCGCCTCCCATTGCAGCCTTCAGAAAAGGGAAGAGTTTAAAACAGCACCTTATACTAGTTCTTTCAAGAGTGCTCCTCCTCAAACTCCCTGTAAATATAAGGGCACTAGACAATGTAAGCGATCTCGCTGCTCGACTTGACCTTTTACTTGAGAAACCGATGAAGTAGTAGGGCCGGCTAACGTTTTCAAACTAAAAAATGGTTTCACGTGTACTACTGAAAATGTAGTGTATGCTGTAGGCTGTAAACGCTGTAACATGATCTATGTGGGTGAGACCTGCCGGAGATTAGGTGATCGCTTTGTCGAACATAAACAGAGCGTCACCAATTGTAAGGATTGCCCAGTAGGTGAACATTTTCAGCGAGCTAACCACAGCATACTGGACATGCATGTAAGTGTCCTTATACAAACTAGTGCAGGTGAAAAACAACGACAGTTCCTTGAACAAAAAATCATCCATTTTCTTGGAACTGTTCGACCCTAGGGCATGTTAAGAAGCAGTCGATTTTATAAAATTATTTATGTATTGAAGTTTAATATTTGCATAGTACAGATTACTAATGTTTTATCCCTCGTTTTTGATTATGTTCAAGATTTGGCACGATTTTACGGGTAATTCATCCTTCTCTCGTCATATCCATCTTTTTCTCCGTATTTAGCCCGGAAGTCCCCTAGTCGAAGGCCATATAGGCCGAAACGTTGGGCAGTCTTCCCTCCCTCTCTTTCCATTTTTGTCAAGCTTTGGTCCGTTTAGTATTTTTGGGGTGACCACAAGGTCCATGAACTGCCATTTGTCCCAAACTGACATGAACTATTTGATATATTATACTTTAATTCCAGAAACGTATAGCAGATTCATTCTCTTTCCATCTATTATTTCACTCAAAAAATTTAAAGTATCATTTCAAAATGGATTAAATAAATTTTTTAATGTGATAATTCGTTCAAAATTCAACAAACGATGTTTAAAACACTGTGGGTTTATTTTTGATTTTTAATATTAAACACCTGACAAGTGTTATCTAAAATAGCACATTACATAGTGGAAAAATAACTGTGACGTCATAATATATTATATGGACTTGGCTGTCAGCCGTGTTAACAAAGGCAAAAAGGACAAACATTATGGTGAAGTATAATATTTTTTGTTGTAAACAAAATGACAGAAAGTTTCAGTAAAACAGTTCTTAATACAGGGAAAATGTCCCTTTCTATATCGTTTTGAAAAATTGAAATTAATTTCAAATTTCGGCCAGAGATGTCAATCTGGATTTATCTATGTGCAGATCATATCAAATAATCAGCTTATTTGATATTTTGTAAGGCAAATTATTTTTCTTGACATTTCTTTTATTTGAATACGTTTCGAGAAAGTAGAAGTCAAAAATGTGTCGAATAGCTACATTTTAGTAAATCAAGTAGAACTGGCTTTCAAGTAGAATCAAATAAACTGGAAATTTATATGACTCTTGACCTTTATATATTAAGTAATTTCGAGTTATATAAGATTATCTAACTAAAACGCTGCACGTTACATGGTATATTATATACAGTAAACGATAGACTAATTTTGTATCATTCATCGTTCAAATCGCGTCCGCTCAAATTGTGAATCGTGTTCGTTCATCGTGTGAATCTTTTGAGTGTTATTGGGAATGTTGAACATGTGTGTCCATCGCTGCAGCGATGGAATTGTTCAACATCTCCCAAATAGAACTCATCGTGTGAATCGTATGCTTGCAAGTGCGTCCGTCGTGTATCATACATGTAACCTTTACCGTTCATTGCATGAATCATGTAAAGTGAAAACCCTCGCTTTATTTAAATCCGCATATTTTAGATATATGATTGCCTGTTTTCTACGCAGCACATTATTAATTTATTCACTTGTGATTTTGTTTTTTTTTAACACCAATACAGAATTTTAAAACCACACATTTTACATACAAACATATTAAACATCACTCCGTTTTGCTCTTTATATTGACCTAACTACCAATATTTGTCATAAAAGAGACAAAAAAACAATAATAAAAAGATAAAATAAAATAACAAAACAATACAAAAGATAAAAAATAAGGACATGAAATAGATGAGACAAATGTTATAAAATTATTTAGAATGGACATTTTAGTTTAATTTTTTTTTACAATTTTACAGCAAGTTAGAGAATTTTATGTCTGATCAAGTTCACTAGTGCAGACATGCAAATATAATATAAATAAGGAAAATTTGTCTTTTTGTATGTTATGTTTAAGGTTAAATTATAGCAAGTTTCAGTATTGCGAGTGTCGTTATAGTATCGAATGGAGAATTTTTTTTGTCGATATATTTTGAGTAAATTACAGCAAGTTTTATTATTGCGGTCATCGATAAAATGTCGAATGGACAAAAATGTGCATTTTATTAGATGATTTAGGTTGAATCACAGCAAGTTTCAGTATTTCAGACATCAATATAATTTCAGATTGAGAAAATATACGTTTCCCTATATGTTTTCGGCTGCAGTCTTAAGTTTTTCGGTTATCAAAATAATATTCAATGGAGAAAATTTGCGATTTTTTATATATTTTAAGGTTAAAAATAACTAAATACCGAAGTTACTATGAATTTACTTTCTGCATATGCGCATTTCGACAACTTATGTCTCTTCAGTGCAGATAAAATCTAAACGTTTGGAAGACCAGAAACTCAAAGATATTTAAAAACTGATAGAGAACAAATAACCAATATGATCTGAATGTAAAGCCAAAATCAGCTAAGGACAGAGCTTTGCATGAGGGAGATACTCCTTAGTTTTAAACAAAATTTACAAAAATTTAGATATTGTAAAATTCCAAATAATCGGCTTTCGGGTCAGCACCGAAGTACTGACTACTGGGCTGGTGAATACCCTCGGGGACTTACAGTCCATCAGCAGTGGCATCGACCAAGTGGTTACAAATAACTAAATACCGAAGTTACTATGAATTTACTTTCTGCATATGCGCATTTCGACAACTTATGTCTCTTCAGTGCAGCTAAAATCTAAACGTTTGGAAGACCAGAAACTCAAAGATATTTAAAAACTGATAGAGAACAAATAACCAATATGATCTGAATGTAAAGCCAAAATCAGCTAAGGACAGAGCTTTGCATGAGGGAGATACTCCTTAGTTTTAAACAAAATTTACAAAAATTTAGATATTGAAAAATTCCAAATAATCGGCTTTCGGGTCAGCACCGAAGTACTGACTACTGGGCTGGTGAATACCCTCGGGGACTTACAGTCCACCAGCAGTGGCATCGACCCAGTGGTTACAAATAACTAAATACCGATGTTACTATGAATTTACTTTCTGCATATGCGCATTTCGACAGGAAAATGACAGGAAGTTTCATTTTTGCGGGCATCCATATAATATCAAACCATCGAAATGTGCCTTTTCTTTTATATTTTTGGTTAAATTACAAGAAGTTCCGGTATAGCGGACAACAAATGTAATTTCAAGATGAAAAAATGTTATTTTTCTCATGATTCAGGAAATATTACAACAAATTTCAGTATTGTAAGCATCATTAAGAAGCAATTAAGAAAAATGTCAGTTTTTTTGTTTGTGCTTCATATGGAGCAAATGTGCAGTATTTTCCATTACTATAGGACGAACTGTTATTTATGCTTTATACATTATGTTTATTAAGTCTCCCAAACGATGTTTGTGGAGACTTATTGTTTTTTAATCAGTTTCTTCTTATTATTAAGTCTCCCAAGCGAATTTGGGAGACTTATTGTTTTTGTTGCGTTTTTATTAAGTCTCCCAAACGAAGTTGGGAGACCTATTATTTTTATTGCGTTTTTTTACTAAATTCTTATTATGTCGCCCCAGACGTAGTCGGGACGACATATTGTTTTTTGTCTGTTTCTCTATTATTGTTATTATTATTATTCCGCTTTCTTTCTTCCAATGATTTTTGTCCGGCTTCGTTCTCAGAGATGCCTGGACAGAATTCATTCATATTTCGTACAAAGTTGGATCACCTTATGAAGTTGTGCCTCCACCAAAAAAATTTTTCAAAATGGCTGCCATTTTCAAGATGGCTGCCCAGTTACGTCAGTGTTTTTCGTATGTCGAATTTTCATAAAAATCCTCAAATCTCAAACATGCCTTGACAGATTTAATTCATATTTGACATAAAGTTGAATCACTATTAGAAGATGGACATGCAGCAAAAAAAATTCAAAATGGCCGACATTTCCAAGATGGCTGCCAAAATACGTCAAAATTTCAACTTTGTCCGATTTCAACGAAATTTGATTTCTAAGTAGATTTTGACACTGCGAACAAGATGGAAGTATCGAATTGGCTGCCAGGGGCGACATCAGCTATTGCTTGCAATTGCAAATCTAGTTATTCTTGTTCTTCTTCTTCTCTTTCCGCCAAAAATTTGTCCGACCATTTTCTCAAAGACTAATGGTCGGATCTTGACAAAATTTCACAGGATGATAGACCCTTATCCCGAAAGATGCAATGGGGTCTTGGAATTTTCAAAATGGCACCGGTTGCCATGGAAACGGCAAAGAAGGCGGGAAAATCAAAGTGCTCAGAATTGGATGAAAATTTACAGGGCAGTTGCTTAGGACATAGGCAAAAGCTTTCCGGTGTCCAAGACTTCAATATGGCAAACCGGTTGCTATGGAAACGGCAAAAAAGGCGGGAAAATCAAACTGCTTAGATTCGGATGAAAATTAATGGGAAGGTTGCTTAGGACATGGGGATAAGGTTTTCGGTGTCCAAGACTTCAATATGGCACAGGTTGCCATGGAAACGGCAAAAAAGGCGGGAAATCAAAGTGCTCAGAATTGGATGAAAATTTACATGAAGGTTGCTTAGGACATGCGGAAAAGGTTTAAAGTGTCCAAGACTTCAAAATGGCACCCGTTGCCATGGAAACAGAAAAAAGGCGGGAAAATTGAAAGTGCTCAGAATTGAATGAAACTATACAGACAGGTTGCCTACGATGTGTGGAAGTGTTTTGTAGCCCGGATTTCTGATTAAGGACTTCGTTTGGGAGACTTTTGTATCAGCATCCTGAAACAGTTATAAATTTTTATAATCACTATTCTTCTTTCCCTTTCTTCTCGTCCTAATGAACTTGTCCGAGGCAGATCTCAGAGACCATTAGACCTCGAGCTTTCAAACTTTGTAGGATATTAGCCCCATGTATCTAGATGTGCAGTCAATAAAAATTTCTTTAAGGGGGTCCATAAAGGGTACTTTTGGGGGTTAAAAAACGGGGTGGGGTCGTCCTATAGTGACCCTAAGGGAAAATTTTTGAATGTTTTGCTGTTTCTCAAAAACTATAACGACTAGCTCCATGAAACTTCATGGGAAAGTTGATTGAAAGTAACTACCGTTGCAATGGAAACCATACCAAAAAATGGAATTCTTGGGAAATAGTTGTTTCTGTTGATAATAGTATTTAAATTATTTTAATTACAGCAATATATATTACATATATTATAAGGGAACCAAAAAGGGTCTGAAATTGGTTGGAACTTTGTTGCCATAGAAACAAAATCAGAAGCATCTTTTTTGTGAAAAATTGAGTTTTCTGATAAAAAAAGGAAATTTGAGAAATATGTATTACATAGGTTATAAGGGGAACCCCTGCCCAATTTTTTGGGGGTGTAATGAACAGAAGAGCATTTGGTTGTCATAAAAACAAAACCAGAAGTTATTATTATTTTTTTGTTGAAAAATTAGGTTTTCTGATAAAAAAGAAATTATGAGATATATGTATTACATAGGTTATAGGGGGAACACCTGCCCATTTTTTTTCAAAAGGGAGTCTCGTAATGCCTTGTATTCGATATAGGAGTTCGTTTTGGAGACTTTTGTGATTCGCTTGCGAACACAGTTATCACTTGAAATTATCCTTCTTTCCCTTTCTTCTCGTCGCAATGAACTTGTTCGAACAAAAACTCGGAGACCATCAGACCTAGAGATTTCAAATTTTGTAGGATATTAGCCCCATCTATCTAAATGTGCAATTATAAAAATCTTTCTGAAATAGGATCCATTAAGGGTACATTGGGGGGCTAAAAATGGGGTGGGATCGTCCTATACTAACCTTTATGGGAAAATTAAATTTTTAATGATTTTCTTCATATTCCTCACTGTTTCTCAAAAACTATAAACACTAGCTCCATGAAACTTCATGGGAAAGATAAGGGTCATGTATGAAAGGGTTCTACAGCATTGGAAATTTCAAAATAACAACCGTTGCCATGGAAACCAAAAAATTGACATTTTGGAAAAATAGTAGTTTCGGTTGATAATAGTATTTTGATTACAGCAATATTTATCACTTAGATTATAAGGGGAACCCCTGCCCAATTTGTTTTTGGAAGCGTGTTTAAAACGATTGTAATGGATGGGGAAATTTCAAAATAACTATGGTTGGCACGGAAACTAGCCAAAAAACTTAGAATTTTGAGAAAATCTTAATTACTGCTGGATATTGTTAATTGTTGTATTTTTATTACAGCTATATGTATTACTTAGGATATAAGGGAAACCCCTGCCCAAATTGTTTTTTTTTAAAACAAGGTATGAAATTGGATGTAAAGGTTAAAAGTGCATTTGGTTGCCATGGAAACCAAGCAAAAACCTATAATTTGAAGAAAAATTTGTTTTCTTCTGCATGTATTAGTTTGATTTCGGCAATATATTTAAACTAATTTATCAGGGGAACCCCTACCCAAATTTTTTTGGAAAAGGGGTCTGAAAATGCCCAGAAATCTGATATGGGAGTTCGTTTGGGAGACTTTTGTGTTTTGCTTGCGAACACAGTTATCACTTGTTATTATTAAGTCGCCCAAACGAAGTTTGGCGACTATTGTTTTTGCTCCGTTTCTTCTTCTTATTATTATTAAGGTCTTTCATCACATGTGAAAGACCTTATTGTATTCTTCTGATTATTATTATTATTCTTTCTTTTTTTCCGCTGGGTCTTCCGAAAAAGTGTCGCGACATATCAATTCGATACTTGGTAGTATTAATCGACTAAGCGAGGGGTCGATGCCACTGACCCTGTTGAACCGATCTATTTTTAGTAACGGAGTTATCTCCCCAAAGACCGAAAACCTTGTTATCATGTTTGCACAATAACCGTAACCGGTATCAAAATTCTGATGTGGGGAAAATGTCGCAATAATCCTAAGGATGATTTGTCATGCAAAAATTTTTTTTTGGGTCGCGACCCCGGTTACGCGTTTTTGACCCCTAAATATACAAATTTCTCAAAGTTATCGGATTTGCATGAAATTTGGTTTCCAGGTAGCTTTCATAGTCCTGATTACAAATCTGTGCTCTCTTTGAGATCTTCATTTATGGTTGGTCAAAAAAAAATTTCGTCCGCCATTTTGAAAATGGCCGCCATTCGAAATTTTGTTATCGCGATATCTCGGAAACGATAAAAAAATTATCAAAAATATTGTGTTGCAAATATTCCCCCCTCTTTAAGATCCTCATTTATGGTTGGTCACAACATATTTTAGTTAAAATTTTCAAAATGGCGGCCGTTGCCATAGAAATTGAAAAAAGGCGGGAAAATGAAAAGTGCTCCAAAATGCATGAAAACTTACAGAAACGTTTTGTTAGAAGTGTAGAATATATTTTGAGGTGGAAAATGTTCAAAATGGCGGCCGTGGCCATTGAAACTGAAAAAGGCGGGAAAATTCAAAGTTTATCCAACAGCACGAAATCTTACAGAATCGTTCAGTTGAAAATGTAGAACTAATTTTGAGAATAAAAATGCTAGGATAATGATCAATGGTAGGTTTGGGCGACTTTTGTGTTTCGCTTGCGGACACAGTTATAGCTTGTTATTATGTCGCCCCAGACGTAGTCGGGGCAAAAGATTGTTATTGTCATGTTTCTTTATTTTATTATCTATATGTTCTTCCAATGATTTTTGTCCAGGCTTATTTGGTTAAACGGCTTGATGTATTCAAATGAAACTTGATATGTAGTTGGATCACCATATTGACAAATGCAAGCTATGAAAAAAAAAATCAAAATGGCCACCATTTCCAAGATGGCCGCCATTTTACGTTGAAAAATTGGGGATTCTATATCTCAGGATCTGCTCAAAGTAATTAGTTCATATTTTGTATAAACGTTTGGTAAGATGAGAGGAAGGAATCTATGCGACAAAAAGTTTCAATTGGCCACTATTTCCAAGATGGCTGCCGAAATACGTCAAAATTTCAACATTGTCCGATTTTAACGAAATTGATTTCTAGGTAGATTTTGACGCTGCGAATAAGATGGAAGCACCGAATTGGCTGCCAGTGGCGACATTGGCTATTGCTTGCAATTGAAATCTAGTAATTACTATTCTTCTTTTTCTTTCCGGACAAAAACTTGTCCAGGGCAGATCCTGGTGTGATGACTTGTCCAATTTTGATAAAACTTGGCAGGATTATGGATACCAACTTGTAGTTTTGCAAAAAGGTCTGGGAACCTAGAAAATGGCAGCGTCCGGGGTAGATCTTGGAGACCACACATAAGATCTGCATGAAACTTAATAAGAGCATAGATACTAATGTCTAGTTTTGCAAGAAGATCTATAGATTTTCTAAATGGCACCGTTGCCATGGAAACGGCAAAAAGGCGGGAAATTGACGAAAATCGTATTACAGTTTGTCCAAGGCATATCTCGGAGACCACTCATCAGATCTTAATGAAACTTAGCAGGCAGATAGATACAAATGTGTACTTGTGCAAGAAGATCTATAGATTTTCAAAATGTCACCGTTGCCATGGAAACGGAAAAAAAGCGTGAAAATGCTCAGAGTTGCGTGAAAATTTGTAAAAAGGTTGTGTAGCATACAGGGAATTTATTTTTAGTCTAGAAAAATTCTAAATTGCAACCGTTGCCATGGAAACGGCAAAAAAGCGGGGAAATTAAAAGTGCTCAGAAATCATGAAAACTTACAAAAAGGTTGTATAGCATTCAGGGATTTTTTTTTGTAATGTTTTATTGGTATAAATAACAATATATAGTAATGTCGGCATTTTGGCAGTTATAAAATATTACAATAATTGTACATTTAGGTATCACAAAATTAATAATGTTTTAATATTTCAACATTTATTTTAAACAACTCAGAATTTAAAAAAGGATAAAAAAAACAAAGGTTGTTTGTGGATCAGGCTATTAAGTAATTTTCATTTCTTATTCCAATTAAAAGTTAACAATCTTAATATTGATATTAATGTATCTTATTGCTTCTGGGCATTTGGGACAAATTAATCAAAATTTGGAAGGAAGGGAATTAATTTAGTCTAAAAAATATCAAAATGGCAACCGTTGCCATTAAAATGGAAAAATGGCGGGTAAATCAAAAGTGCTCGGAATTCCATGAATACTTACAGAAAGGTTGTATAGCATAGAAAAATTTATTTTAGTCGAGAAAATGTCAAAGTGGCCAACGTTTCCATTTAAAGGCAAAAAAGGCATGAAAATCAAAAGTGCTCAGAATTGAAAAAAAAGCTTTACAAAAAGGTTGTGTTGCATATTGGGAAATGGTTTCTAGTCTCAAAAATTTCAAAATGGGGATAAATGTCATGAAAATTGGGAAAATGGCGGGAAAGATCAGAGGGATCACAAATGAATGATGTTGAGGGAGTTGGCATGTCAGAACTGATTTCTTGTTCTGAAGTCTGATTTGGGAGTTCGTTTGGGAGACTTGTGTATCAGCATCCTGACACAATTATAAATATTTTTATACAGTATTTTTGTTGTTAACAAATTGATAGAAATTTTCAGTACACGTATAACAATACATTTTTAATATGGGTACGGCAAAATTTTGACAAAACTACCAGAGAAAAGTTTTCACTATGTGTAAATGTATCGTTAGTATAAATAACCAACTTAATTAACTACTTTTTTAAAAGAAATATTATTGTAAAAAAAGATGAAATCGTATGTTTAGATATATATTTATTTTGATACAACTGAAGAAAGTTGAAACCAAAATCACGTGTTTAGGACCCTCCAAAATGTGTCAAGAGCTCAAATGTAGTATTATACAGCCACCGTTAATTTCGCTTTTGAAGACTTGGCTATCATAAATATCCAGTTATTTTAATTTAATTACTTGAAATAAACTACGAATTTTATAGACTCTTGACTTTTATTGCTCGATCATAAATTAGTCATCTTGACTTCGTTTCATTAAAATATTTAACCGTATTTAATTTTAACGATGCACAAGGTACAAGATTGAGTACTCTTTTGCTGTTTATTAGAAGGGATCATCTAAAAAGTGTGTTTGGTTCTAATTCGACTAGTATTTGATGAGAAGAGATTTGAATGTGTCTCCCATAGGGTCCAATGTTCAGGCTATGTTCCCTGCTCGGGGACTAAGTTCGGTTCAATTGGGACAGGCAGTCCTGAGAAGATATAGGACTGTCTTTTCCATAGATAGCAAATTTTGTTCCCCAATGGCGGCCATCTTGAATAAAGTACGGACCTGCCGTACACTTTGTTGTGCATTGACCGTTTAAAGACCATTGTAACTGTTTGGTCTAAATTGCACCGGTAGTTTCTCGTAAGAAATTATTTGAATATATTTGCATTTGGTTTAATGTTAAACTATGTTTTCGCCTGGCGACCATCTTGAATGCGGAAGGTACCTACCGGATATCTTTCTTTTTTCGGAAGAGACCATCAAACGACCTTTGTGACTGAGTTTCGTTCTATTTTGACTAACTATTCCTGAAGAAAAGATCCTCAATGTCTATTCAATAGGGTTCAATGTCAAACGTATGTACCCCGCTACCGGTTTTCTTGGATGATATACGGATACCTGTTTGAAAAGAACCATCTAAGGACCATTGTGACTAAGATTGGTTTCAACTGTACTATTTGTTCCTAGGAAAAGATCTAGGAATGTTCTTTTCACAGGGCCAAATGTTAAAACTTTGTTCCCACTAGCTTCCGTCGTTGATGAAGCTCAATCTGCTAAATAGCTTTTTGAAGAGATCATCTAAGCACCATTGTGACAAAGTTTGGTTCCAATAGCACAATTTATTTCTGAAAAGATCTTTGAATATCTTTTTCCCATAGTTTCCAATGCTAAGAAATGTTCCCCACTTGCGGCCATTTTTGATGAAGTATGGACCTGTCGGAAACAATTTTGAAAGGGGCCATAGAGAAACTGTTGTGACCAAGTTTCGTTCCAATTGGCCAGTTTCAGAGGAGATTTAGAATGAATAATTCACGACGGACGGACGACGAACGTCAGGTGATGGTTAAGGCTAAACCTGGTAGGCTTAAATCGACATGATAAAAAAATATTGAAAACATCACAAACTAGAGGCTCAGAGACTGAGCCTGTATGGCTCACCTGACAAAATGCATCTATGCCATGCATGACCAGAAATATGTTTATTACCAATGGGGTCTAATATTTAGCTAAGTTCTCCATAGCACCTGTGTTTTTGTCTTATCCTATTGGAATGAGTAATTTTTGCAAAGGACTTTCTATACATTTAGTTAAATTTGCTTGAATAGTTTCAGAGAAGATGATGAAAAGGATGGCTTTTTCATACCGGGCTCCAATGATAAACTAAGTTCCGCAGTGAAGGCCATGTTTTTTACCGGATAAAATGAATGAGTAGTTTTTGTAAAGTACTTTCCGTACATCATTCCTCCAAAGTTTGAATTTGTTTCAGTGGATTGATAGGAAAAGATAAAAATGTGATTTTCCAATAGAGTCCAATGTAAAACTATGTCCCAGGCTGGTGGCCACGTTTTCTATCGGATTGTAATGAAATAAGCAATCTTTGTACAGGACTTTCCATACATCATTCATATAAAGTTTGGTTGAATTTGCTCCAGTCAGTACAGAGGAGAAGATAAAATTGTGATTTTCCCATAGGGTCCAAGGTTAAACTAAAGTTCCGCGCTGGCGGTCATGCTTTTTATCGGATCGGAACAAAAATTAGTATTCTTTGTCAAGGACCTTAAGTACATCATTCCTGTCAAGTTTGGTTTAATTTGCTTTAGTGGTTCCAAATGAGTGATTTTTCCAATAGGGGCCAATGTTTAACGTAAGTTCCGCGCTGGTGGCCATGTTTTTTATCGGATCGGAACAAAATGAGCAATCGTCGTAAAGGATCTTTAACACATCATTTCTATAAAGCTTGTTTGAGTTTGCTTCAGTGGTTTCAGAGGAGAAGATGAAAATGTGATTTCTCCCATAGGGTCCAATGTTAAACATAATTTCCGCGCTGGCGGCCATATTTTTTTATCGGATCGGATCGGAACGAAATGAGCAATCTTTGTACAGGACCTTCAGTACATCATTCCTGTAACGTTTGGTTGAATAGGCTTCAGCAGTTTCAAAGGAGAAGATGAAAATATGATTTTTCCGATAGGGTCCAATTTTAAACTAAGTTCTGCGCTGGCTGCAATGTTTTTATCGGATCGGAACAAAATGAGTATTCTTTGTCAAGGACCTTTAGTACGTCATTCCTGTAAAGTTTGGTTGAATTTGCTTCAGTGGTTTCAGAGGAGAAGATGAAAATGTGATTTTTCTCATAGGCGCCAATTTTAAACATAAGTTCCGCGCTGTCGGCCATGTTTTTTATCGGATCGCAGCAAAATGAGCAATCTTCGTAAAGCACCTTTAATACATCACCCCTGTAAAGTTTGGTTGAATTTGCTTTCGTGGTTTCAGAGGAGAAGATAAAAATGTGATTTTCCCTTAGGGTCCAATGTTAAACTGAGTTCCGCGCTGACGGCCATGTTTTTTATCAGATCGGAACAAAATGAGTATTCTTTATCAAGGACCTTTAGTACACCATTCCTGTAAAGTTTGGTTGAATTTGCTTCAGTGGTTTCAGAGGAGAAGATGAAAAGGGGATTTTCTCATAGGGTCCAATGTTAAACTAAATTCCGCGCTGGAGGCCATTTTTTTCATCGGATCGGAACAAAATGAGTATTCTTTGTCAGGGACCTTTAGTACATCATTCCTGTAAATTTGGTTGAATTTGCTTCAGTGGTTTCAGAGGAGAAGATGAAAATGCGATTTTCCCATAGGATCAAATGTTAAACTAAGTTCCGCGCTGGCGGCCTTGTTTTTTATCGGATCGGAACAAAATGAGCAATCTTTGTAAAGGACCTTCAGTACATCATTCCTGTAAAGTTTGGTTGAATAGGCTTCAGCAGTTTCAGAGGAGAAGATGAAAATATGATTTTCCCGATAGGGTCCAATTTTAAACTAAGTTCTGCGCTGGCTGCCATGTTTTTATCGGATCGGAACAAAATGAGTATTCTTTGTCAAGGACCTTTAGTACGTCTTTCCTGTAAAGTTTGGTTAAATTTGTTTCAGTTGTTTCAGAGGAGAGGATGAAAATGTTATTTTTCCCATAGGCGCCAATTTTAAACATAAGTTCCGCGCTGTCGGCCATGTTTTTTATCGGATCGCAGCAAAATGAGCAATTTTCGTAAAGGACCTTTAATACATCATTCCTGTAAAGTTTGGTTGAATTTGCTTTCGTGGTTTCAGAGGAGAAGATGAAAATGTGATTTTCACTTGGGGTCAAATGTTAAACTAAGTTCCGCGCTGACGGCCATGTTTTTTATCAGATCGGAACAAAATGAGTATTCTTTATCAAGGACCTTTAGTACACCATTCCTTTAAAGTTTGGTTGAATTTGCTTCAGTGGTTTCAGAGGAGAAAATGAAAAAGCGATTTTCTCATAGGGTCCAATGTTAAACTAAATTCCGCGCTGGAGGCCATATTTTTTATCGGATCGGAAAAAAATGAGCATTCTTTGTCAGGGACCTTTAGTACATCATTCCTGTAAAGTTTGGTTGAATTTGCTTCAGTGGTTTCAGAGGAGAAGATGAAAATGCGATTTTCCCATAGGGTCCAATGTTAAACTAAGTTCCGCGTTGGCGGCCTTGTTTTTTATCGGATCGGAACAAAATGAATATTCTTATTCAAGGACCTTTAGTAAATCTTTACTGTAAAGTTTGGTTGAATTTGCTTCAGTTGTTTCAGAGGAGAAGATGAAAATGTGATTTTTGCCATAGGTTCCAATGTTAAACCTAAGTTTCTCGCTGGCGGCCATGTTTTTTATCGGATCGGAACGAAATGAGCAATTTTTGTAAAGGACTTTTAGTATATCATTCCTGTAAAATTTCGTTGAATTTGCTTCAGTTGTTTCAGAGGAGAAGATGAAAATGTGATTTTCTCATAGGGTCCAATGTTAGACTAAGTTCTGCGCTGGTGGCCATGTTTTTTTTATCGGATCGGAACAAAATGAGTAATCTTTGTCAAGGACCTTAAGTACATCATTCATGTAAAATTTGGTTGAATTTGCTTCAGGGGTTTCAGAGGAGAAGATGAAAGTGTGATTTTCCGATAGGGTGCAAGGTTAAACTAAGTTCCGCGCTGGTTCCCATGTTTTTTATCGGATCGGAACAAAATGAGTATTCTTTATCAATGACCTTTAGTACATCATTCCTGTAAAGGTTGGTTGAATTTGTTTCAATGATTTTAGAGAAGAAGATGAAAATGTGATTTTTCCCATAGGGTTCAATGTTAATCCTAAGTTCCGCGCTTGGAGCTTTTTTTTATCGGATCGGAACGAAATGAGCAATCTTTGAAAAGGATCTTTAGAACATAATTCCTGTAAGTTTGGTTGAATTTGCTGCAGTGTTTTCAGAGGAGAAGATGAAAATGTGATTTTCCCATAGGACCAATGTTAAACTAAGTTCGGCGATGGCGGTCATGTTTTTGATCGAATCGGAAAAAAATGAGTATTCTTTGTCAAGGACCTTTAGTACATCATTCCTCTTAAGTATGGTTGAATTCACTTCAGTGGTTTAAGAGGAGAAGATGAAAATGTGATTTTTCCCATAGGGTCCAATGTTAACCCTACGTTCAGTGCTGGCGGCCATGTTTTTTATCGGATCGGGACGAAAGCAGCAATCTTTGTACAGGACCTTTAGCACATCAATCCTATAAAGTTTAGTTGAATTTGCTTCAATGGTTTCAGAGGAGAAGATGTAAATGTGAAAAAGTTAACAGACGACGGACGGACGGACGAACGACGGACGACGGACGATAAGTGATGGCAATAGCTCACACTGACCCTTCGGGTCAGGTGAGCTAAAAAGACGGAAAAGCTTCAGAAAAAGAAATACGTCACAATAAGACGGATTTTTAACTTTTGTGTTTGTATTCTATTTTGTCGGGCGACGGATATAAATATTAAATGTTTGTGGAAGATCCAGCATTCATGGGTGAAGGGACATGAATGTAGAATTGCTCAATGTCTAGCACCAAACTGGTGTTGAGGACGTACTTTGAGGTATGACCAAGGATCATTATTGAAGGCCACATACATGTACTTGTAGTTACTTCAAGATGAGGAGAACAATAAAGGCGTTGTTCCATTTCTTTGTTTAACCATGTATTTGTAGAGATTTTATTCCATGTATATTAACTCCACATCCGATCATTGCTTATTTTAGACTGGTGCTTGTCTTCCTTCGGAGTCCGGAAAAAGATTGCCGTTGCATGAGAGTTGTATGAGAAATGTATGCTCTGTAAACATTTCAGTTTATAGTGTACTTCTGCTTGGGATAATTTTTCATAGATGCACTATCAAACCTACAAATAATTGCTTTTTGTTTTTTCTTTGTAATGTCAAATTGATATTCTGACAACTTTTATATCATGGCCGCGTCTCATGCTTTTATTATGCCAAGTTTTTTTTTACTTTGATTCGATGAGTGCTCTGTGGTTAATTCAGTGTTGTGATTGTAATCTGTTAGTCTTTGTGTAGGGTAAGAAATGGCAGCGATTTTTAAAACACTTTAATTTTATGTTTGTTGCCGATTGCATTCATTGGTGAATATACATAGATTTGGTAATGCTCGACAACAAGCTATGGATTCATTTCAAACTGGTGCTGGGGGCGTCTTGAACTAACAGTTAAGAACGAGAAAACATAATTGTTGAAGACCTCATGGTTACTTCAAGATAAAGAACAACAATAAATGCATTGCTCTATTGCTTTGTTCAACTAAGTATTTTGAAATTCTATCTCATGTGCATTTATTCCATACACTTTGACTGGTTATTTCTAAGACATAATAAAGAAGGCATTTAAAAGACGTCATTAGAAGACGTAATAACTAATAGAAAATGCAACCAATCAAACTAGTCATTGCAACGTCATAAAATGAGATCTTTTCAACAAAAATTACAAAGTTTGCCTGTAGAGTAACTCCAAGCCAATGTTTCTTTTTTGGTTTTTGCCCCAGGGTAATATAACGCAAAGTACAGATGTTCAGTTAACCGGGTATACTCCCTTTGTCTTTCATTTAGCTTTTCTATTGAAATAAAAAAAAAGGGTTAAGGCAAACCCTTTCAGTTTTCGCTGTGAAAATGTTGTAATCTTTCGCCTGAAGCTAGGAAAAGTACGATTCTATTGGTGTATGGCATGATATTCATCAAAACGATCATTAGAGAAAATTCTAATTGAATGTACACATTTTGCCCTTGTGATTAACAGACTCATCACATATATTACATGTATCACCATGTGTTTTATTCACCCTTACAAAAACTTTCTAGCGCAATGAGTTTATTACAGTCAACTTGAGTGGCCGAAATGTTCAAAACAATAACTATTGATTAAAAATTACACCAAAGACGATATTCATCAATGAAGGTTGTTGATTATGAGAGAAATTTGTAATAATAAATTATATTATTTTGTATATATTGTGCATTTCTCACAAATAACCCCCTTACCTGCTGCAGATGTGTCTAAATTTCTTGTAGTAGTTGAATAAGTTATTCGCCACTGTATTTTCTTTCAAATACTTTTTGATCTTCTTGCTGTGTATAAAAAATTAATTAATGAGACGTGATAAACTTTTAAGTTGTAATAGAACAATGGTTTAACTAAAATGAAAAACTTGTCTGCAATAGTACCCTATAACGTATTAACTTCATCTCTTTCAGTAATTTACTTATCAAGGAATATTCTTTACTATTATATTCAAATTCATAATTTTTTGACGTTATTCTTTTTCATCAACAATATTTCATCTATTATAAAAGAATATCAATTATAGATTTGAAAAAAAATCTGGGAAAAAAGCCAAATTTGATACACACTTCGGTGGTTCCACATTCATACTCACTCTGGATATTTTCCTCCACCACCTGCTTCCTTCGGTAGGACAGGTAATGGTTGTGGTCCACATGGGCGTGGAGGAGGACGAAGACGACTAGGTGTAGGTTTAGTAACCGGCATATCTTCTTTTGACATCACATTAATCCATAAAGCAATAAGAAATACCAACGAATAAAGCTGTGTAAATGAAAATAGATCATCTTATTTCTGTCAGTATTTTGTTTTCATTCAAATAATTGTATAACTGAAGAAGTTAGCAATGCCAATTTTCAGTATATGTCAGGTTATGTACTCTTGTGCAATAACAGAACCCCAAAAAATCTTTTGAATTACTTCATGACTACATTGTATTATTTTGTATTTCATAATGTCAATAGGAGGTGCAACTCTCGTCATGTGACACTGATAATTCCCGATACAACTCAAATTCGAAAAAGTTTCCGCCAATAGATAACGTTTTGCATTACGTTGTATTTTATGTCTGGACTATCACATATAATTGTGTTAGATGCTACTTCTGGATACATTTTTTGTACTCGGAAGGTTTAAAAAAACGTGACTTACACACAACTTTTCAGTATTCTTCAATGTTGCTTTGAAATGTGTTTTAGCAGGATATATGAAAATACTTGGCGAACACGTACTTGGTAAAATGAATTAATATAAATTTACAAAACGGATAGATAGGCCAACAGGGGAGAGTAGTACAAAATAATTAAAAATAACATAAGACAGCTAAAATCTAAAAGTGAATGAAATTAAAACTTAGCAAGTATGGCTAAAGTGGAGTTTGAACTGGTATAGAAGGCAATAAAAAGGAGACGTTTCATTTCCAATTGTCTTGATTTGATCTGCAGTCAAAAGACATAGGTTGTTGACATGTGCATCTGCAAAAACTTATTTCACAGTGACCTCGGGTTCAAAAAAAAAAAATCCTTTTTTACAAAAAATGGGATTTTGACAAAATATTTTAATTAGCTTTTGGATCCAAAAAACCTTAAGATTATACAGGTATGCTATGGCCTCTCATTTTGCAATCTCAAATAAAATGTATGATGTTTCTTTACCGAATCCTTCGTAAAACAGCTTGAGTTTTTCTGTAGTGCAATAGTGTTTACCAGCAGAGTAGGCTCGTTGAGCTAACTGGTGTTTAAAAACTTTAAATAACGTTTTGTATTTTTTTTCTTTTCAAGATGGGGTGATGGAGTGTGTCTTCTACATGTATTTGGTTTAATTTGTATTTTTATTACACTGCACGGAAATGGCATAGATTAAGGGGAGGTTTTGGTACCAAGAAAGTGGTTAAGCCCTTCTGCTAACTGTTACTAATGCCGGTATCAAGTCGGGTTATCTCGATTTCCTATACAATGTATTCGTCTTCGTTTGTCTTTTTTCTAGTATTGGTGTTTTTTTTTTGCAATTAATTTGCAAATTATACAAATGATTGTCTTTGGAGGTGTTTTCTATTATCTTTCTGTTTCAATGAAGATAAAAAATATCAAAAAGGCTATGTGTGTCAAAGTAGTTTTTTGTGTTTTTCTTGTTTTTGCACTCCCCATCCTTGAGATCTTTCACACCAGTAAATTTATTTACATCTCTGTAAGAAAGCGCATATTTGATTTGTAATATGTTATTTCTTTACCTGCGTCACAAATTTAAACGGTCCACGATTTCGCGTTTTACACTGATGAATGGTTGAATTAACTAAATCAATTCTGAGAACCACAGCGTATAAATTGGAATTTGAATTTAAAGATCGTTATAAATGCTGCTGAAGATTACACCACAGCATGGGTTAAAAAGAGACAGACCAGGAACCAGAACTTGAGTTTCTGTCAGATCGTTTAAGATCTATTTGATCTTTGCTGCGGGGTCGTGTTAATAAATTACACAGATACGTAATCATTCGACCTAAGTCTGTATTTGAAGATCATGAAGCCAACAAGTGCTTCTCTACATTACCCGACAACTATGTTGTTTTACCTGCTGACAAAGCTTTTGATAAAATCGTTTTTTGTCATTTGACAAAGATGAAATCATTTCCAAGCACAGGTCTCTTTGAATATCCACAGTAAAAATATGAATCAAGACCTGCCATACCTATATTGGATAACGAAATTACACAAAAATTCGTAAAAGGAAAAATTCAGCGTAGGATCTTCATCTTGCTCACCTACTGAATTACCTATCAAAGTAAGATTGTCTCTACGGTCAGAGACATTTATCAAGTACAGAACGAAACTATTCATGCCCGAAGTGACATAAATCCTATGCGGATGCTAAAAAATTCGAAGGATTTATTGGAATATCAAAAATCCCGATCATGTCCTCAATTTTTTTTCTTAAAACATTTAATTTTTCCAAAGTGTATACAACACTTCCTCAAGATAAACTAAAATCAGAAGCCAATTTAGCATTCAAAATGCTTTTCACGATTGAAAAGAAATGTTGTATTAGAAAATACTAAAATACCGAAGTTGCATAATAAAATCAATTGCGATTAAGATGTGTCAAGTTTTTTTCTAGATTAAGCAAGATCAAATTCAGATCTTGTTTGATCTTAACAAACTTGACTCATCTTAATCGTTCCTAAGCGCAATAACAACTTGATCCTATTTAACCTTAAGTTATCTTAACACGCCCTGATTGTACTTGAAATAAATTATCTTGAAAACCAACTAACAGCGTGACACTGTCTTCACAAAATTTTGCTAAATCTGTCAAGATCACGATAAGATCAAAATGACCAGACAAGTTGAAAAAAATATCTGTTAGTGAAAACATTCACAGTGAAAACCCATAATAACCAAGGGTGACATCAGATGTTCCAAAAGGGTAAGTATCTCCTGCTCTGTATATAGCACCCATCACACTGTCTTTGGGTCAAAGTGATGCATATCTTTTGTAATATAGTTGGGACTGAAAATAAGAATGTTGATGATGTTAGAATATTCATCGCCCCTTGCAACATTTTGTAATACATGATAAATACATACTTAAGATCATAGGGCAGTTGAAGGCTTCCTCTTGTGGATTTTGGGATGAAGAACAACAATGAAACATTGTTCCATTTCTTGGTTTTGTGTTGATGTACTTGGAGTGACTTTGTCCAATGTACATTTACTCCATATCCTTTCATTGTTAACTTAAGGATGGTCACTCCTCAAGTATATTATATCAAGCTTTTAAACTTTTTATTTTTATTTATTAGAATATGGATCATACAACATTTTAAGCAAACAATATTGATAGGTCAGTGTGGCCGTTTTTTTTTTAGATTAAAACGCCTGAAATTTTGGCGGGAAACCAAACTTCTCTAGACTTTTCATTCACTTTGCAATAAGGTAATCAACCTTTGAAATGCGATGAAGGCATATCAAGAATTTCATCAAATTTTGTCAGAAGTCTATTGAAGATGTATACTATCATATTTTGAAAAGAAAATTAAGGGTCAGTGTGCAAAATTTTCTAATGCATAGTTATGTATAAAACAAGAGAATTCCGAAAGTTAGAGACAGTTTCAAAAATCCGAGGAGTGATCATCCTTAATTCCAATTTCCTTCTTTTACACTTATATTTTTAGGGAATTTTCTCACCTACATTTACTCCATATCCTTCATTTTTGCATGCCTGATGGAATAATGATATATAATATTTTACTCAGAAACAATGTTCAAATACGCCAGCAAATTAAAATCTTACCTTTGTCTCCATGGTATTGTTCCCTGTTTGGAAAAAAAAAAAAATCTGAGAATGTTTATATACCTCTGTAACAGTGTATACGTGATTCTCAACATTTGAACAATTTTAATCTCCAAAACGAATTATTACAGATAAATAGTTTTCACAAATCATGATTTTTGTATGCTTTTGCAACATCTGCATGTGCTGGAAAAATAGGTTTTCAAACTCACCTAGAGCGTTATGATCAATTGATTTATCAGAATTCTGAAATTTATATAATTTCTTCGAACTTCAATTGAAAACTGACAGACAACATCTTGTTACAATGTCCAAATATAGATCAACTGAATTTCATTTCTCGTAGACTACATATAAATTGCACGTTCATAACATATTATATTTAAAACATGGTTGGAATGAACTTCATCATTATCAAAAAGTTATTTTTATTTGAAGGTATAATTACAAAAAACAGGACACCAGCAAACATAAGCATGATATTACAAAGTCATGAATGCACACTTTTCTGCTAATTGTAAGAGCAGAACATCATATGATATAATAATAAGTATCACCTTTGTCCAATAAGCCACACAGATAACCACAATCGTTCGCATTTTGGCATATTCTGCCACCATCCTGACGACATTAAAATTACCTAAATAAGACATGTACATTTGTATCTCGCGATTTTGTCTAGAATTAACGGCTGGAAGGGTTAATGTATATTTTTTTCCCGAACGAAAGATGAACGGAGATATAGGTACATTGTGTTAGGTAGAAAACAAGCTTACTGTCTGAAATATGACGTCAATTCGGAGAAAGAAATATACTGCAGAAGATTAAAATGTTGTAGTTTCTGATCAATAATATATTTGTATAGTTTGGAGGTCTTGTTTTTCAACAGAATATCGGAATTCAAATACGCACAACGCGTACAAGTGGACTTCTTTTAGCTGATCTATATCTCCATTCTTATGAAACTGAATTCATCACAGGGCATCTTCAATATAAGATAAACTGATCCAATCCTTTAATTTTAGCTTCCCTTATCTAGATGATATTTTCTCATTTAAAAACCCACGCTTTGATGATTTTCTTCAGATCTGTCAAAAAAAAAAAAAAATCCAAATTAAGTATACTACAGACATTTCCATATTAGCCTAATTTTCTACCTTCATCATGAAATTGACAATAGTGGTATACATACTACAAAAAAAAAAAAAAAAAAAGAAAAAACACCTGTGGCCGATACATGGTGTATTTTGATAGAGCCCGGTTACTTACAAGTAGGCTACTGAATCAAGGGTATTTCATCCATAACTTGAATTCATCAATGCAGATTGAAGAAGTTTTACAGTCTACAATACGATCTCGTGGATCGCTCTTGGATAGCTGTTTTTAAAACGACAGCAAATCGTTTACTTTAAAAGTTCCACTCTCGGATTTGACTTTATTGCCAGATTTGACATGTTTAACTCGGCGGATGTCTTTTAAGAAGCAAACGTCTTCTTACTCTGTTGCTTACTCTACCGATGCTTCTGACCTTAAACATGGTTTAAATTTATGTGCGTGTTGTTAATCTGTGTGTGATTCCTTTTTTTTCTTTCTGTGCCTAACTGATGCCATGTTTTTTGTGTAATTTTCTGGTTCCAGTAATACCATCGTCTAGGAAATATTTTTTTAAACTAACTGTTTTTTTTTCTTACTTACTTTACATTGAGTTACAAGTAATGTGAAAGAGCACTTGTAAAGTCATAGAAGGAAAACCAAAAAAGCCTTCAGTGACCATAAATAACATTCATAGGTCAGAATGAACAAAGAGATTACACACACACAATTAAACAAAAAAAAAAAGAAAGAAAGAAAACAACAAACAAACAAACGAATAAAAAAAGAACAACGGAGACAAAAATGTTTACAACGTTAGGACAGTTGTACTAAGTAACGCAACTATCTACATCTAAAGTCAGCGGGGATCGGCGTTGGGTCGAAATTAACCCTTTCTTTATTCCGTTTCCCTAAACTACTACATATGTACGAGGCAATTGTTTTGAAAAATACGCAAGAGACACAACGTAAATGGAAAAAAAATAGATCAAAGAATTCTTGTCGCTTATCTCTTAATCTTGCTAGTCTGCTAGATAATACTGTTTAATTCACGCTTTCCTGTAATACATTTCGTAGTCTAGGAGGAGTTATTGCCACAAGTAGTTTACAAATAAAAAGAAAAACAACGGCATAAGTATACCAACGAAACAAAGGAGTGGTATATGCAAAAATCAAAGACACGGCGAAAACGAGAACGCAGAAAACAATAACAGTTACAATGTACAGAAATGTAATCACAACATTCAAAACCAAGGCACTGACAGTGTGAACTCCGATTAAACGTAGAGTGACATCAGTTGCCCCGGAAGGGTAAGCATGTCCTTCCCTGTAAACAGCACCCGTCACACTGTAAGTATGTCAACCTAAGAAAATGTCATAACTGGTAAACTCAATTCCGGGAAGACGTGAATCTAGCTGGAAATGTTCGCTTTCATTTTGGACACTTACACGCCAGACATTTATCTTTCAACGATGTTATTGTGACGGCTATAGAAGTTCTTGAAGGATGAAACTAACAAAGATTGAACAAAGCCCTGACTAAGCAGCTTTTGGACAGTGTTTTCGCTTTGTTAAAAACATTCATCCTCGTCAATATACAACAAAAGATCAGATTTAAGTACGAAGCTGAAGTTGGTGTATCAGTTGTTTCTTCAATTGCAAGTTTATTCTTTACATTTTGGGCCATTAAGACAAAGTGAATCGTCTATGTATAGCGGAAGCTTAAATTAAGGAACTGGGCTAAATGTTTTTGTTTTCTTTTGTAAGCCCTTGTGTAAAACTGGACGAACAAATGGACGGATTAAAGAACGGATACTATGTTCACAATATACTACAACACTAATGCAGGGTATATAAAAAGTGAACAACAGCAATAGAAGCGTTGTTCTATTTTTTTTTTTTGTTTTATCATGCTTTTTGTCTCATATGAACTATGATAGGGTTATGAGTAAAATGGATACGACACAAATGAGACAAAAAAGGAGAGAAAAAGTGCAATAAACAAGTACTAGAACGACGTTGTTTGGTATTTTGTTATTTCATTGTTGTTTTTTTTTTATCTTGAATTCACCATGAGGCCTTCAACTATGAGCTTTACTCATTCTTTTTTAGAAATTCAAGACGGTTATATGATATAATCCATGTTCCTTCATTGTTGATAATGATAAGGAAACATACTTAAAAAGGGGTATGGAATCACAGAACTAATAAATAAGCGATAGTGTATAACCCACATTAGAGTGTTTACAATGGATCATAATACCTTTTCCAGATAAAATCACAAATATCAATATGGTTGAATAATAAATGCTCTCCCAAATATGGTTGATGCATTGCTCGAAAAAAATTTGATTTTGTGCAAGCTGTTATGAATATTTTCTTCAAAGCGATATGGCATCGTGTAGAGGAGACTTAATGCTTATTAGTTTAAGCAAAATAATCGTTTTATAATGTGTATTCATATCATTTGATTTACAGGAAAAAAAAGACTTAACACGCCAACACAATATATCCTTCAATATTTAAGCATGAGACGTTTCCATTATGAACAACAAAACTATTTATCTGACTGTTATAATTGGTTTAAAAGAAAACATATCTCAACAATTTACCGTTCCATGTCACGTTCAAAATCGTCCGATGTC